>JAUMHN010003108.1:0-10065 GCA_032360265.1 Heliamphora ciliata | reverse complement strand
GTATGTGAGATGCTTAACTATTATCTTGAACATAAATGCAGTATTATTTTGACTATAAATGTATGTGAGATGCTTAACTATTATCTTGAACATAAATGCAGTATTATTTTGACTATAAATGTATGTGAGATGCTTAAGTATTTTGCTTAAGTATTATCTTGAACATAAATGTAGTGTTATTTTGACTATAAATGTATGTGAGATGCTTAAGTATTATCTTGAACATAAATGTAATATTATTTTGAATATAAATGAATGTGAGATTGCTTAAGTATTATTTTGAATAGAAATGCATGAATTATGCTTTAAATTTTCTTTATATCCATGTTTTGAAGCATGAAAAATTGTGATATCATGATCTTTTATTCAAATACGCCGGTGTTGTTTTTAAAAAATGTTATCTGCCTTTTAGGAAGCATGAGAATGTGAAATGAAGGTTTTTCATAATGTTATACAGTTTCAAAGTGCCAAGTTACAAGGGTTTCCGGCCCTTTATATCCCGTTAGGGGAGGTTGCCCAATTATGGGTGTTGTTGCTCCCTATGGGGGAGGTTTCCCGTTGAGTGGGGGTTTTTGCCTTAAAGGCTTTGCGGGTTATAACTCTCGGACTGCACATACCACTCGTGCTTGGTGGAGAGTGGCCCTCATTCCATCACGTTGCTAATCCGCGCATTGAGAATTGAGGTTATGGTACCGTCAGAACTACCGGTCGTGAGATTGATGACTACTTGTTCACTGTTGGATATGAGTTATGAATGAGACACGATTATTTTGCATTGTGGCGATTATGCTGAAAACTTTATTTTTTTTTTTTGTATGAGACAATGAATTCTATGATTTGTGATTGTTGAGCCTAAAGTGCTATTTTTACAAAGATTGAGAAAAGTTCGTTATAACTTGTGAGATCCTATAAACCTGATTAGGTTATTTATGAAATTTTGTGACAAGTAGATGCAATATCATACTTTTCTTATGGAAAGCATGATGTTTTAGTAGAATGACTATTTTTTTTATCTTGTTCATTATAATACTAAATGCACTCTCATGTAACCTTTGT
Organism: Heliamphora ciliata; assembly: GCA_032360265.1. Lineage (NCBI taxonomy): Eukaryota > Viridiplantae > Streptophyta > Magnoliopsida > Ericales > Sarraceniaceae > Heliamphora > Heliamphora ciliata. The sequence continues at coordinate 9,009 of JAUMHN010003108.1, read as the reverse complement.
GGTTGCAGATAGTAGGGATGGCTAGAGTTGGTCCACTACAGTTGTCAAGTTTATAATCCCAGGCTCGTAGATTATTTTTTTTTTGTATAACATACGCTGGTTTGGGGATACAGGATAGCATATCCGAAACATGTATAGTTGCTTGTTTCCTATAAATAAATAATTCTAGTTTGATAATTTTGTTTGGTATACGCCGATTTGGGTATACTAAAAAATATAATCATATTATGTACAAGTATTACTCTTTTGATGATTTTAGATTACAACAATTTTCTCAAAGTAAAAAAAAAAGTTAGTAGAATTCATGTCTCATTTGAATACCTTTAGTCACTACCTTAGCTGTAACGTGAAGGAAAAACTGTACAATCTCAGGATGTGATAATATTCTTTATCGATTTTGTGCTTTTGGAAAGGGGTGTGACAATTTTGGTATCAGAGCCCTTGGTTTTAGATTCTGTAGACTTGTCAGAGTTTGGTCTGTGGTGGACCGTAGGATAGGCGCGTGTTTTTGAGTTTTGGTATAGCTCTTGAAATATCAAATCTTTATCTTCGGACGTCTGATTGACTGGATTTGAAGTCCATTTGGGAAACGCGTTCTGCATGCGTAGATTCCTAATTGGAAATCTAAGTAGTTGTCAGATTGGGAAGATAACCCTCAGATTTCTTGTTCGGCTGTCTTTATGTGTTGGGTTAGGCTCTAGTGTTGAATCTTAAATCCACTCATTTCTTATAATAAGATAAAGTATGGAACATTCAGAAGGGGCATCTTCAATTCCTAATGAAGTACAATAAGAAGCATCTTCCCAAATGGGTCCACAACAAGAAGCATCTTCCCAAATGGGACCAATACCACCTGATCCTACTATAAGAATGTTAGAAGTGATAGGAAGACTAACAGAACAAAATGTAAGGTGGATTGCAGCACAAGCAGAAATGACAGGAAACTCCTTAATCAAACAGTTTAAAGATTTGGGTACTAAAGAATTCGTAGGAACTCTTAATCTCATGGAAGCAAAAAATTGGCTGAAGAGTGCAGTACGCTTCTTGGATAGTCTAGGAGTACCTGAGGATGAACAGGTTGACCTTGTAGCCTTCATGTTTAGAGGCGGCATACCATTGGTGGGAAGCTACAGAAAGGTTATTGAAGATGCCGGTACCAGGAGTCGAACCCCTTGTACCCCAAAAGATTTCCTCGAGTTAGTTTGAGAAGGCATTTTATTAACAGTACAAGCCTGTAACATATAACTATGAGAAGGAACAAGAATTCATTGACTTGGAGTAAAGAAAAATGAGTGTGGCCAAATATGAGATGAAGTTCACGGAATTGTCTCGGTATGCTATACAATTGATACCTGACGAGGAGACAAAGTGTAGGAGATTTCAGAAAGGACTGAACTTTCTGATAAGGACCAGGCTGACTGTCCTTGAAATTAGTGGTTATGCAAGTCTAGTAAACAAGTTTCAAGAAACGCAAGTTTGGTAATACTCTTCCGTTGAGAAGCACAGGAAGACATAATTCCAAAAAGAACACCTCCAAGCCACCAGTTTTTCGAAGCTAGAGTTACCAATCTACTCCTCGCAATACCAAATTTCGAGACAATCCATCAAAGAAAGAATTGTCTGATAGCACAATAGAGCAAAAAATGAACGGATGTTTCTAGTGTGGGGCTACAGATCACTTTAAAAGGGACTGTCCAAAACTTAATCTAGGAATCATTTGTTATCGTTGTTGTGAACCAGGACACATAGCCACTCAATGTGGACAATCGGGAAGGGCAGCACTGTCGGCAGCACAGTCATCCAATGGAAGAAAAGAATGGAGAATAACGGATCAGCAAAGAATGAACAGAATAAAGGAAAGGGACCAATGGAGCCGTCAAGAATTTCAGGAAGGGTGTTCGCCATTACTCGACAAGATGCACAACCTACTCCTGATGTGGTGACAGGTACACTTATAGCTTATAATCAAACCGCATATGTTTTGATAGACCCTGGATCTACACATTCATTCGTATCGCCCACATTCATAAAACAAGTAGGAGTTGTAGAGATGGAACCTCTTGGTTGCATAATAACAATTGTTACTCCAATAGGAGAAGAAGTGATAATCAGAAGTGTGTACAAAAATTGTTTGTTGAAGATAGGAGACAAAGACATGATGGTAGATTTGATGCCTTTAGGCATGATACTTTCGACCAAATTCTCAGGATGGACTGGTTGTCCTCCTACCATGCATCACTAGACTATTTTGAGAAGAAAGTAGCCTTCAGAATACCCAGAGAAGTGGAGTTTGTTTTTCAAGGAGATAAAGGTAGAAAGACTATTCGTATTGTGTCAGCCATTAAAGCTTCAAAGTTATTACAGAAAGGATGTTATGGGTTTTTGGCGCATGTGGTAGACACAGAAATGAAATGAAAAGAACTTTCAGAAGTACCAGTAGTCCGTGAGTTCCCAGATGTGTTCCTAGAAGAATTGCCTGGAGTACCCCTAAAATGAGAAGTGGAGTTTACCATTGATCTATACCAGGGTACAACCCCTATATCCATTCCTCCTTATAGGATGTCCCCTGCGGAGCTAGGAGAATTGAAGGAGCAATTACAAGAATTGTTGGATAAAGGGTTCATCAGGCCTAGCGTCTCACCTTGGGGAGCACCCGTGTTATTTGTTAAGAAGAAAGATGGGACTCTCAGGATGTGTATTGACTACCGACAATTAAATAAAGTAACCGTCAAGAACAAGTATCCCTTGTCTAGGATAGATGATCTTTTCAATCAGTTACAAGGAGCAAAAGTATTCTCGAAGATTGGCTTAAGGTCAGGGTATCATCAATTGAAAGTGACAAAATCAGACATACCCAAGACTGCTTTTAGAACTCGTTATGGTCATTATGAGTTTGTAGTAATGCCTTCCAGGTTGACAAATGCGCCCGTAGTATTTATGGACTTGATGAATCGGTTATTTAAAATGTTTCTGGATAAATTTGTGATTGTATTGATTGATGACATTCTGATATACTCACGAAGTAAGGAAAAACACACGGAACATTTGAAGATTTCTTTACAAATTCTAAGGGACCACAAACTGTATACAAAGTTCTCTAAATGTGAATTTTGGTTGGACCGAGTGGTGTTCTTAGGTCATGTAATATCTGGGAATGGAATCTAAGTAGATCCGGCAAAGGTTGAGGATGTAGTAAATTGGGCAAAACCAACCAACGTAACAGAGATACGTAGTTTTTTGGATTTAGCTGGTTATTATCGGAGATTTATTTGAGACTTTTCTTTAATTGCAAAACTCTTAACTCGGTTAACCCAAAAGAATGTGAAGTTTGAATGATCTGACCAATGTGAACGCAGTTTCCAAGAACTAAAGTCTAAGTTGGTGTCAGCACCTGTAATCACCCTCCCATCAGGCAATGAAGGTTTTGTAGTCTATAGTGATGCATCACACCAAGGGTTGGGTTGTGTTTTAATGAAACATGAAAAAGTGATAGCATATGCATCTAGACAGTTAAAGCCTCCCGAGAGAAATTATCCTACCCATGATCTAGAATTGGCTGCAATTATTTTCGCACTCAAAATATGGAGACATTACTTATACGGGGTCACCTGTGAGATATTCACCGACCATCAGAGTTTAAAGTATGTCTTCACTCAGAAGGGGTTGATCGTAAAACAAAGATGGTGGATGGAACTAATTAAGCATTATGATTGTACAATTCACTACCACCCGGGAAAGGCCAACGTGGTAGCAGATGCTCTATGTCGAAAATCATCAAGAAGTATAGCACACCTTCGGATAGTACATAATAGTGCGTTTTCTAAAATACATTCGCTCGGAATCACCCTTGTAATAGGAAAAGATGGGGGCTTATTAGCAACTCTTAGGATAAGACTGACCTTGTTAAACCAGATTCGAGTAGCCCAGTTAGCTGACAGTCAAGTGGATAAGATAAAAGGAGAGGCAATTGCTAAAGGAAAAATGGAGTTTGAGGTTCGGGATGATGTCTTATGGTTTGGGCATCGACTATATGTGCCTAATAATGAAGAGTTAAGGAGGAAAATTTTAGATGAAGCTCATAATGTAGCATACACGATGCACTCTGGAAGCACGAAAATGTATAGAGATTTAAGGGAAAGATACTGGTGGAATGGGATGAAAAAAGATGTAGCAGACTTTTTGGCAAGATGTTTAGTATGCCAACAAGTTAAAATTGAACACCAGAAGCTAGCAGGATTATTACAACCCTTACCTGTACCTGAGTGGAAGTGGGAACATATCACCATGGATTTTGTGGTTGGGGCTACCACGATTACCCAAAGGTAATGACGCTATCTGGGTTATTGTGGATAGATTGACAAAGTCAGCACACTATTTACCAGTAAAGATGACGTTTCCTATGAATCGGTTCGCACGACTTTATATTAATGAAATTGTTCATTTTCATGGCGTATCAGTCTCCATAGTATCGGATAGGGATCCACATTTTACATCCAAATTTTGGACAAGTTTACAAGAGGCGCTGGAGACTATGTTAAAGTTTAGTATGGCCTTTCACCGGTAGACTGACGGCCAATCAGAAAGGATAATTCAGACCTTGGAAGATATGCTCAGAGCTTGTGTACTTGACTTTGCCGGGAGCTGGGAAGAACATTTATCATTGATTGAGTTTGCGTATAATAATAGCTTCTAGTCGACCATAGGAATGACCCTTTATGAAGCATTGTACAGCAGGAATTGTCGAAACCCAATCTGCTGGGAGGAAGTTGGAGAAAGGAAGCTACTTGGCCCTGAAATTGTGCAAAGCACCACCGACAAGATAAAATTGATTCGAGAAAGATTGAAGCAGTCTCAATACCGATAGAAAAGTTACGCGAATAATCTGAGATGCGACCTAGAATTTGAAGTCGGAGATCATGTATTCTTAAAAGTATCGCCATGGAAATGAGTAATGAGATTCGAAAAGAAAGGAAAGTTGAGTCCCCGTTACATTGGGCCATACGAGATCATTAAAAGAATTGGCAACACAGCATATCAATTAGCCCTACCTCTGGAGCTGTCAGGATTACACGACATATTCCATGTCTCGATGCTAAAAAAATACACGTCGGATCGTTCACATGTACTAAAGTGCAGCCTGTTGATCTGAAGCCCGACCTTACCTACAAATAGGAGCCAGTACAAAATACTAGATAGAAAAGAACAAGTTCTGCGAACTAAAGTCATTCCTTTGGTAAAAGTGTTGTGGCGGAGTCATTCAGTAGAAGAAGCTACCTGGGAACGGAAAGAAGACAAGCAAAAGAAATATCCACACATTTTTGCGTAGATAGGTACGAAAATTTCGAGGATAAAATTTCTTAAAGGAGGGTAAATTATAATAACCCGTACCATGACGGTTAATAAAAATAAGACACGTGTCACTCTTTAGAATAATATATTATTTGATAGTTCGTAGAAAATTTTTAAAAATAAAATTTCTGACAAATAATAATATAGCGATAAGAATTTTAAATGTTTGTAGATTTCTTTGCATATGTTCTGATAGGATTATAAAAAGATTTGGATAAGATTCTGGATAAGATCAAATCAAAGGTAATGATTGAAAAAGATTTGGATAAGATTCTGGATAAGATCAAATCAAAGTTAAAAAGATTTGGATAAGATCGAATCAAAGTTAATAATTGAAAAAGATTTTGGATAAGATTATGGATAAGATAAAATTAAAGGTAATGATTGAAAAAAATTTAGATAAGTTCAAATCAAAACTAATGATTGAAAAAGATCTGGGCCACAATTCTCAAGATTCGATTAACCTATAAAAGGCACTTGGTGGCAACATATCATATATATATATATATATATATATATATATCTCACACACAGTGAGATTTTAAGCCAAACACGCAACGCCAACACCACCGCGAGCCCGACGTCGCTCAGCCGCCACCGTCGCCGACCACCAGTTCTCTCTCTCTCTCTCTTTCTATCTATCTATTATGCATTGAGATTTTATCACCGGAGGATTAAAAATTTTGGGATCAAGAACAAGGAGTTTTGTCACACCCGAGTCGAGGTGAGATGCTTTCTCTCTCTCTTTCTATCTATCTATTATGCATTGAGATTTTTTCACCGGAGGATTAAAAATTTTGGGATCAAGAACAAGGAGTTTTGTCACACCCGAGTCGAGGTGAGATGCTTAAATATTATCTTGAACATAAATGCAGTATTATTTTGACTATAAATATATGTGAGATGCTTAAGTATTATCTTGAACGTAAATGCAGTATTATTTTGACTATAAATGTATGTGAGATGCTTAAGTATTATCTTGAATATAAATGCAATATTATTTTGAATATAAATGTATATAAGAGTGCTTAAGTATTATTTTGAACAGAAATGCATGAATTATGCTTTAAATTTTCTTTATATCCATGTTTTGAAGCATGAAAAATTGTGATATCATGATCATTTATTCAAATGCACAGGTGTTGTTTTTAAAAAATGCTATCTGCACTTTTACAAAGCATGAGAATGTGAAATGAAGGTTTTTGATAATGTTATGCGGTTTCAAAGTGCCAAGTTACAAGGGTTTCCGGCCCTTTATATCCTGTTAGGGGAGGTTACCCAATTATGGGTGTTGTTGCTCCCTATGGGGGAGGTTTCCCGTTGAGTGGGGGTTTTTGCCTTAAAGACTTTGCGGGTTATAAGTCTCAGACAGCACATACCACTCGTGCTTGGTGGAGAGTGGCCCTCATTCCATCGCGTTGCTAATCCGTGCATTAAGAATTGAGGTTTCGGTACCGTCGGAACTCCCGGTGTGAGGTTAACGACTACTTGGTCACTGTTAGATATGAGTTATGAATGAGACACGATTATTTTGAATTGTGGCGGTTATGCTAGAAACTTTATTTATTTTTATATGAGACAATGAATTCTATGATTTGTGGTTGTTGAGCCTAAAGTGCTACTTTTACAAAGATTGAGAAAAGTTCGTTATAACTTGTGAGATCCTAAAAACCTGATAAGGTTATTTATGAAATTTGGTGACAAGTGGATGCAATATCTTACTTTTCTTATGGAAAGCATGATGTTTCAGTCGAATGACTATTTTTTTTATCTTGTTTATTATAATACTAAATGCACTCTCCTGTAACTTTTGTGGTTGCAAATAGCAGGGATGGCTAGAGTTAGTCCACCACAGTCGTCAAGTTTATAATCCCAGGATCGTAGTTAATGTTTTTTTGTGTAAAATATACGCTGGTTTGGGGATACAAGATAGTATATCCGAAGCATGTACAGTTGCTTGTTTTCTATAAATAAATAATTTCAGTTTGATAATTTTGTTTGGTATATTCCGATTTGGATATACTGAAAAATATAATCATATCATGTACAAGTACTACTCTTTTGATGATGTTAGATTACATCGGTTTTCTCAAAGTAAAAAAACAAGTTAGTAGAATTTATGTTTCACCAAAATGTCTTTAGTTACTAACTTAGCTGTAACGCGAAGGAAAAATTGTGCAATCTCAGGATGTGATAATATTCTTTATCAATTTTGTGCTTTTGGAAAGGGGTGTGACACTATTTTTCTTTGGTGTATGTGGATTAAGTCTAATGTCCTTCGTGGTAACTCCTTCTGGGAGGTCAAGACTCCCTAATCTGCTTCTTGGTGTTGCAGGAAGCTTCTCCAACTTTGCCCTTTGCTCAAGCTTTTTGTCAAGTATGAGATTGGAATGGTAAGGATACCTTTCTGTGGTTGCATCTCTGGCACCCTTAGGGTTCTATCTTTGAGGCATAGGGCCCTCGCATTATTTATGATTTAGGTCTGGATCGATTCTCCAAATTTCAGAGTATTGTTGACCATTGCACCTAGAGGTGGCCGTCTGCAGTCTCCATGGACCTCATTGAGATGACTAGGGAGGTAGGGTTTTCTCCTAACTCTCTTCTAGGGATGACAGTATTCGTTGGCTTCTAAATAGTGGGAAGTTTTCCATCAGTTCGTTGTGGGAGGCGATTCGTGAGCGTAGACCTAGGCCTAGTTGGGGTAACATTGTCTGGTATAAGCGGCATATCCCTCTGGTTAGCTTTATCCTTTGGGTGACTATTTGGGGTAGGCCTAATACTAGTGATAGGCTTAGGATTTTTGGGATAGCTTGTGATTATAGTTGTAGTTTGTGTTCTGGTTTTGATGAGTCCCATGATCATCTGTTTTTCTAGTGCAGCTAATCAGGTGTGGTCTTGGGTGCTGAATAAATGTAAGCTTGGTTGGTCTGAGCCATCCTAGAAAGCTTTGTGGACTAAATTTTCTAGTGGTGGTGGTGGCTCGGCTCTGAGCTCCCTAGTTCGTCAGCTGGCTCTTTCTACAAATATCTATTGTATATGGAAAGAGTGTAACCGGCGAAAGTTTCAAGGTAAGGTTTGTCGGCGTGAGATTGTGTTTAAAGAGATCTGTGAGCTTATTAGTGGTAGGATCTCCTCTAGTCGTAGACTTCCTGATTCTCCTACCAATAGGGCTATTCAAGAGGAGTGGGGTGTTCCTCCAGACATTTTTGAAACTAATTGTTGAACTATTTTTTTTTCTTCGTAGGGGAAGGCTAGCTTTCTTGTGAGGTTAGGGTTTTTTCGTTTGGAGTGTTGAGGGCCATTCTCTAGAGTGTGATTTGGTTCTGCTTTATCTAATCACTACTCCTGCTAGTTTTTCTTTATGAAGATTAGCTTGGAAGGTCTAAGGGGCCTTGAGTTTTGGGATTTTTTAGTGATACACTTTTGAGTGAGTGTAGTGAGGTTTAGCTAACCTTATTACTTGTGTTTGTTCATTGTGTAGCTGTAGTGGTGTGTGGGGTCCTACCCCCCCTTTGGGTGCTATCCCTAGAAGGCTATTTCCTCACCTGATGAGAGATTTGTTTCTATCTCTTTTTTGGAGGGTAGAGTGATTCAGTGTGTGTGGAGTGTGTGAGGCTTCTTACATGGGTGCGTGTGTCGTTCTTTTTCCTATTTTCTTAC
>JAUMHN010003098.1:0-10472 GCA_032360265.1 Heliamphora ciliata | reverse complement strand
AAAAGTTTTATCTGGAGCCCGTTTCGGCGTTTGCCCGTCCAGTTAATTTTTTACCGAAAATCGTTTTACAAAAACAAAGATCTTGACAGTTTTACCTCCAACAATAGCCTACGAGTGTCAAATTATACTCAAGATATGTCATGCTAGCACACCAAGTCATGAACGTCACACATCAATGCAAACTCTCACGCAATAGATCAACAACTCCCACAGTTCCTAGGTATTCGAACCTAAAGATCTTATACCAATCTGTAATTCCCCAATTTCAAAATAATAAAACCTAAGTAAGGTTAGGAAATTACCCCAATAAAGGTGACAGTTTCTTTTGTAAACAACCCTTGAAAACAGTTAATTTATACCCAAAAGGTAGCCCCAAAGATCGTTCAAGAGAAACCCATTTTAAAACAAATTTTGAATAAAGCCGTCCAGTGGGATCCGCTCGAGTGGACTCCTCACCGCTCGAGCGGTGAGACACCCGAGAGTTCCCTGCCCAAATTGTAAAATTTTCTATGAGTTGGAAAAATCACTACTTTTTCCCATTCCTTTGAACATGATTGTGAATAGGCAAAAACGAGAAATAAAATATACACTTGAGAACAAATAACCATCTGTTAACCCAAGAGCCCGGATTCAAACTTAATATCAAGATACATTACTTAAAGATTTAAAACTTTCAACCCATTGGAGACCGGAGCGTCCTCATATGTATACACAAGATAAATATATGACCTTAAGGCCTTACAATCTGGGTATTCTAACCCCAAGTACAATAATCTGAACATCCCAAAAGATGACAAGAATTACATCTTTACAATTCATTTCCCAAAATCTATTATCCAAGATTATGTAATCCTATTAGTTACTCAAAAAAAATCCAGCGACCGTCATCTCAGTCCAAAACCATCTTTCCGCTATCACCTGAAATGTTGTTAAACAATATGAGCCGAAACTCGTAGGAAAAAAACTAATAATGAACATATGCATGACATATGAAGATGGTTACTCAGGATACACACACAAGTTTAATCAAAACCACATCGTTTGTCCCAAGTCAAATTCTCAATACATAACCAAGTTTCGTATAAAAAAATTATTGGTCAAAACTCCACAATTTCGGTGAAATTAACCATTTTTCTCAATCATCTTATCATTCTCAATCAACTCAACACATCTTCGCATCCCATCGTTTTATCCATTCTATCATTCTCAACACATCTTCGCATTCCAACATTTTATCCAATTAAGGTTTTACCAACCCAATTTATCCATGAATTCATTAAAGTCCCAAAGTCGAACGGCGCCTATAGACTCAAGCATATTTATTGCAACCGATCCACGTGAGGTCCGAGGGATAAATACCCATTTTATAGCCCAACACAGAGAGCACACATTTTTGGTTTTTCTCAAAAACATCGATTGGTGGGCCGCCCAAGAGCACGCTTTTACGGGATTAACTCGAAGGAAGGTTCTACCTTATATTGCTCAAGTTTTTTATCTTTCACCGAGGAGCAACTCATGCCCAAACTCAATCATTCAATTTCATCACACGGTACTTTAATTTTTTAATTGTTCCATTTCATTAACCACTAAAACAAGTCCAACCCATATCACTACATGCATTTCCCGATTTTTCATCAAAAATCTCAAATTTTCATACTCGATACTAACATGTGCCACACAACTCATGATATATAAATACAATAGGTTATCACAACCCTCAATTTAACCAGTAATCACTTTAATTTCAATATATGGGTTCCTCCACCTCAAAACCGCTAATTTTTATGGTTTAAGCTCAATTTCAAACCATGGCCCATCATTTTTCAAATCTAACCGAGTTCAATAACATAAAGATATAATCATGTTAAATCATCTATAGATCCAAGATTTAACCTTTATTAACCTCAAACCCTAACCTAGGACTTCAAAAATGCTATTTTCATAGTTTTAAGTTCATAAAAATCAAAATACAACACATATCATCCAAATATTCAAAGATAGTCGTAGTTCCTACCTTTGAGATGCTAGATCCACAAGAAGAAGCCCCAACAAGCTCTAGTCACGAGATTCTCCAACTAAAAGGCGAGGATAGAGCTCCCAACGTCTAGTTCGAGCCTCCGACGGGCAAACAACCGAGATGGATGCGTGAGGCCTCACCAAAAGAAGCCAAGAAGCTCCAAACAACCCTCAAACTCAAACCCTATCTCTCACTTCTGTTCTAGAGAGGGAGAGAAATGAAAAGAATGAGAGAAAAAGAGCCCACACGTGACTTTAAAAAGTCTGCTCGTCGACAGTCTGCTCGAGCAGACCCTCCACTGCTCGAGCGGCCATCCCACCCAGAATCTCTCGGCCACCTGTCTGCTCGAGTGGTCTACCCTCCACTCTAGCTGTCAAAACTAGGTAGAAACTTTGATCAAAGGCTAAAACTTATCCAAACATAAGCCAAACACCTCCCAAAGACATTCTTATACATTACCCCATACTTAACTACCGTTAGCAAACATATACAGGCTCAAGTTTAAATTCTCACAGAAGATCTACACACTTAACCATTCCCACAGAATCTAACATACTCATTTTCATTAATACAAGAAAATAACAAAGGACCGGGTCCCTACACAAAGCCTAGAAGCAAACTCATTAAACCTTCTAACCAAACTCACAACAAAATATTCTATAATGCATATCATATAACACCCAGTGTAATTTATAGTTAAGGAGACAGACAAATTTGACAATTATGGCAAGGCAAGGATATATAAGAACAAGTATGCAGGTGCATGATGTAAATGAATGTGATGCAAATGCCCAGCTCGACATATACCTAGAATCATAACACGAATTCCACGTCAAGAATTTCAGAGTAGATTTTATGGGAGTTCATCTCAAAAGCCATCATCGCGCCTCATTGCGAATAATAAACGCACACCTTGGCTTCATACCTCAACTGTTTTACACAATGGCAACGGCATGGGGTCTGAGCCCCCTCTTGGGCCACCAAAAATAATTTTCCTGCATCTAATAAGTCAATTTGTCCCACCTTAAGACATGTAATGCCTTTGTCGGTGTCAAACCAAAGTCTAAGCGATCGAAATCAAAATGCTAGTGATGAATCCGTGATGCCCAACATTATCCATAAATAACAAATCTTTCTTTTGAAATACCAGTGTAACAACCTGAACACCCGGGTCAGGCGAAATGCCCCAGAACAACTGTTTTGGGATACCACGATCCACCAAAACCAACCGCACACGAACAGGTCAAACCGTAACACCAAAAAAAACTAAAACTTTTGTAAAACACACTACCGAGTGTTTATTTTAGGTAAAAAAAAATAACCCAAAAGAATGAGGTCACGGTCCCAAGAGCCAAGCTTTAAAAATAATCAAACAAAATTTTCTAAAAATATCCCAAACCAATCGATCGGTCAAAAGTCCGCTCGAGCAGTCCTCACAAGGCCACTGGGTTTTCAACAGAACACAGAAAACAGAAAGTTTGCAGAGACCGCTCAAGTGGTGCATCAGGCGATTTGGTGCCAAACCAAATTTTAAAATGCCACTCTTTCCTTCCCAACGCTAAAACATTTTCTAACATTTTTAAAACCTCACAAGGCACATCAAGTCAAGGAAAACCCACCAAAACGAGGTTCAAAAAATCCTCCCTCGAGGCATAAACATTTTTGAAAGGATAAAACCACATGAAAGCGTAAAACAACACCCAACCCGAGGTCTCACTCTCAAGAATAGAAAGACATGCATGCATTAAATATAAATACCACAAGGCTTGCAATACAAGGTTCCAGAACTAAAAACATGTAAGTCATTACATGATCCAAAAAGAAACAACAGGAAGACTAAAAAGATCTTCTGCTCCTTCCGGCTCCTCAAGATTAACCTGCTAATCATACACACCTTAAAAAGGTTTTCAAATCCCACACGGTAAGCCGAAACTCAATAGGAAACAGACTAACATTTATTAAAAGCAAAACATGCTCATACGAAAAGATATGTACATTTTGACTCACACGAGCCTCGAAAACGATTTTACAATGATTCACACACAATACATGTATCTTCACGGGCTTTCACCGTTGGACCACAATCTACCCCAACTAATGCATCTTCACGGGCTTTCACCGCAGGACGTATGTATGATCGCCCCTCATTATGCAAATGCAAATCTTCATGAGCTTTTACCGCAGGACGTATGTATGATCGCCCCTCACTATGCAAATGCAAACCTTCACGGGCTGTAAAAGTAATGTCATCCATCTAGCCATGGAGACCAACGAATAATAAAACAAGGTTCAACCCCAAGGGTTAGCTCCAAACCTCCGAATTTAGATTTTCACAAACACTTGCAGAAATCTTTTTGATTTTCAGAACTGGCATTTTTTAAAACCATGGACACATACACGTCCACCAACTTCGAAATTAACTATAAAAACACTTTAGAAACATTTTTGTCCAACCAAAGATGGTTCAAGAACATAAATCAACTATTCATGCATTTTTAAATGATAAAAACACATAAAATTCCATGTAGCACCCTTTTAAGACATGAGAGTTTAGGATCCTACCTCATAGAGTCACAAACTCGAAGCTTTACCAACCGGCGAAAAACCAAAGTCAACGAAGCACAATTCCATTTGGATGGATGTGAAGCCCACAACGAGTACATCAAGGATCTGCCCTCCGATCACTAAGATCCGAGCCCGAACACACCCAAAACCAAGAGAGAAGGCAGACCTTTTGGTATAGGGTTTGACGAGAGAGAAGAGGAAGCTTATAAGATAAGCTATTCAAAAAACCTAAGCAATCCACTGCCCTTTAAACCAGTCTTCCCGAACAGACTGCTCGAGCGGTTCCCCATTCTGCTGCACTACTACCCAACTTCAAACGAGCATATCTCCTTCATCTGAACTTCGAATAGGGTCATTCATGTGCTCAAATTGAAGCCCCAGAAGTCTACCTTCCAATGGTTCAAATTTCATACCATAATTCATCTTGTACAAAAAGGTATGACCAAATTAGTAAAAGTATGCCACTTTTCTTCACACACTTTTCACACATATTTGTCTAAACATTCCTTAGAACCTCATTTTCTCCCCCGAACATATTTTTCATGTGTATCCAAGCTCAAAATACTCACTCAAAACATCACTAAGATCAAGTTTTAATTCCTACTCCCATCAACACTTAATCATTTTAAAATAAAATGGGTCGAGGTCTCACAACTTTCCCCTTCTTAAAGGAATTTCGTCCCTGAAATTCGGCACTGAATCTAAAGCCAAACACCACCCCATCAACCATCAACAACCTCTTACGCAAACCTAGCAATACTACACAACAGTAAAAATACCCCAGTAACTAAAACCCTAAGACTGTCGTAACACGAAGTCACATGTTCCACACACAAACCTTACTCAAGTTCTGACGATCAACTGATTCCCACCCACTTTGATACCACATCGCTATCATGCTGATGCTAACAACGCCGTCACTGATGCTGATAAGATATTCATCCACGACCAACAACATAAACACCCAACTCCAGAGAAAAATTCACTTAATTCACCTAGAATACCAAAGAACACAATTCATCTAAACCGTTATTCGACACCAACCCCAAGCATAACACAAACCCAAACTCGTAAGATCATCCATAACACAACTTTAACTTCCAGTAACATACTCTCAAGAGGAGCCATCTACTAAAACCAAGCCACTAACATGCTTAAACTATACCCGAACAAAACTCTGCTCATACAAGCACTCAACAGTTTATCAATTAAGGCCAACCTCACGTGGCTAACCCCAACTCACCAACGAGTTCCATTGTGCACCAATCAATCAACACCCAACCCATAACCTTACCTCTCAACAACCAACAGCAACCGAGCACACATCCAAGACCCAAACCACGGCCTCACCCTCTTCAAGGAGATGCAGTTCATATATAAAAGAAATATATAACACAACAACCTAAGGTTGACCTATCATGTCATTTCTAACACGTACCACATAATCATGCTAACACTTAGCCATTCAGGATCATGTTAAACAAACCCACATATCGAGGAGGACCGACAAGAGTGACACGTCAATTTGGGTAACCTACTTAGATTCCTTTCCAGAAAATATGTCGGCCGAACGCATTTCTAACTTAGCTTCCAAGTTTGTTAATCCAAATGCCCGAAAGTAAGACTGATCAACCTAAGGTCCAACCTCCATACTCACGTATACCCAACATTCTCATGCTCAACAAGCTATCATGCTCATGTTATAAAAATGCTCAAACACATGCAACCAAGCACACACATCTTTCCTCATAGGGTGATGCACCCTCTTCCCACGGCTCTTAGGTATTCAAACCTAGAGTTCTGATACCATCTGTAATAACCCGAACACCCGGGTCACGCGAAACGCCCCAGAACAATTGTTTTGGGATACCACGATCCACCAAAACCAACCGCACACAAACAGGTCAAATCGTAACACCAAAAAAAACTAAAACTTTTGTAAAAAGCACTACTGAGGGTTTATTTTAGGTAAAAGAACAGCCTAAAAGAATGAGGTCTCGATCCCAAGATCCAAACTTTAAAAATAATCAAACAAAATTTTCTAAAAATATGCCAGACCGCTCGATTGGTGAAAAGACTGCTCGAGCAGTCCTCACAAGGACGCTGAGTTTTCAACAGAACACAGAAAATAGAAAGTTTGCAGAGTCCGCTCGATAGACCCCTCGAGCGGTGCGTTGGGCAGTCTGGCTTCGAACCAATTTTTAAAATGTCACTCTTTCCTTTCCAATGCTAAAACATTTTCTAACATTTTTAAAACCTCACAAGGCACATCAAGTCATAGAAAACCCACCAAAATGAGGTTCTAAAAATCCTCCCTCGAGGCATAAACATTTTTGAAAGGATAAAACCACACGAAAGCGTAAAATAACACCCAGCCCAACGTCTCACTCTCAAGAATAGAAAGACATACTTGCATTAAATATAAATGCCACCATACTTATAGTACAAGGCTCCAAAACCAAAAACATGTAAGTCATTACATGATCCAAGAAGAAACAACAGGAAGACTAAAAAGATCTTCCACTCCTTTCGGCTCCTCAAGATCAACCTGCTAATCATACGCACCTGAAAAAGGTTTTCAAATCCCACATTGTGAGTCGAAGCCCAATAGGGTACAAAGTAACATATAATAAAAGCTAAACATGGTCATGCGAAAAAGATATGTACATTTTGACTCATGCAACCCTCGAAAAAGATTTTACAATGATTCACACATAATACATGCATCTTTACGGGCTTTCACCATGGGACCACAATCTGCCCCAACTAATTCATTTTCACAGACTTTCACCGTGGGACCACAAGCTGCCCAACTAATGCATCTTCACTGTGGGACCACAATCTGCGCCAACTAATGCACCTTCACAGGCTTTCACCATGGGACCACAATCTGCCCCAACTAATGCATCTTCACGGGCTTTCACCACAGGATGTATATTTGATCGCCCCTCATTATGCAAATGCAAATCTTCACGTATGATTCAAAGTAACGTCATCTATCTAGCCAAGGAGACCAACGAACAACAAAATAAGGTTCAACCCCAAGGGTTAGCTCCAAACCTCCGAATTTAGATTTTCATAAACACTTACAGAAATCTTTTCGATTTTCAAAACTCACCTTTTTGAAAACCACGGACACATACTCGTCCACCAACTTCGAAATTAACCATAAAACCACTTTAGAAACATTTTTATCGAACCAAATATGGTTCAAGAACATAAATCAACTATTCATGCATTTTTAAATGGTAAAAACACATAAAATTCCACATAACACCATTTTAAGACATGAGAGTCTAGGATCCTACCTCATAGAGTCACAAACTCAAAGCTTTACTAACCGGCAAAAAACCAAAGTCGTGGAAACACGATTCCATTCGCATGGATGGGAAGCCCACTGCGAGTACATCAAGGATCCGCCATGTCACGCTCCAAACTCTGGGTCACGTGAAACACCCATAAACAACCAGATAAAATGCCCAACCTGATATTTACTTACAAAGTAAAACAAACATGCATTGAATATAAACGCCACAAGGCTTACATTACACGGTTCCAACACCGGAAAACATGTTATAACATACATGATCGAAAGAACAAAAAGGAAGACTACAGGCCTTCCCCCTCTTCGGCACCCTGAATCAACCTGCGTGACTGGTACCTGAAAAACATTTTAAATCTCACACCATGAGCCAAAGCTCAGCAGAAACTAGACAAGCATGGAATATATCTGAACTCACACGAGCGCACATAAGCCATAAAAACGGTTTTATATATGAACTCATACAAGCTCCAGAAAAAAATAGTTGAAAAATGGTTTTATCGAGAACTCCCAAGAGTCTCAAAG
The DNA here is from genome assembly GCA_032360265.1 of Heliamphora ciliata. Taxonomy (NCBI): domain Eukaryota; kingdom Viridiplantae; phylum Streptophyta; class Magnoliopsida; order Ericales; family Sarraceniaceae; genus Heliamphora; species Heliamphora ciliata. The sequence goes on along the minus strand of JAUMHN010003098.1, from coordinate 2,043 downwards.
AAAATAGTTTTGAAAACGTTTTTGTATCACGACTCATCAAAGCTTAAAAAATAATTTGATATATATATATATTACAATGCTTCACCAACAAATATAGACTCCTACGAGCCAAGACTCCCACGAGCCCCACAACAGATATATACATGCACCGACTCTCCCTCGAGCCCTAACAACAAACATATTACATTCAATAAGATGCTAGGATAAGAACCCCTTTTTCAACTCATAAGAGCAACGAAAACGGTTTGAAATCAGTTTTACACCACGACTCACACGAGTCTTAAAATATAGTTTGAAAATGACTCAATCCATGCCACAAAGCATCACATGCAATCCATGTATCTTCTCGGACTTTTACCAAAGGACCAAAATTCGCCCCAACTAATGCCTTGTTGACCAAAGGCAATATATATCTTCATGGACTTTCACCGAGGGACCAAAATTCGCCCCACATATGCAACTTTAAAACCAGAGTTTTAACCAGTACAACGCATGCACACATAAAATTATAGCTTAGATACACCATAACCGCATAAGATCACATATGACCACATAGGACCACATATCCGTCCTACAACATGCAAGAATAAAACTAACCATAGTTCTATAAGCACGAAAACACGTATAACCACGACATTCCACACAATGATGCCACACAACCCATCACGACTTCACATGCCACACACCCGACACAAACAACAACTTACCAAACACGACCTAACCAAAGGCCAACACTAAACCTTCCACAAAATGGTTCTAACCAAAACCTCATCTTTAAAACAAACAACGGGCCCACACACCACGTACCCATCAATGCACAAACCACCACCCACACAACCGTGCACCAACACCCCGCATGAAATGACCAACACCCTCTCCGTGACTTAAATTGACAAGATCCCATAATCCAATCAACTGAAAAACCACTAGAGGAGAACAGTCGATTAAGCCCCATAACCCAATCGATCGAAAGGCCACCACACGACTACCCAAAACCACCAAAACACCCAAACGCCCAACATAGGACCCAATCGACTGGACCCCATCCAGTCGGCCCAAACAAGCCACTAGAATTTCACAAAATTCCTCTAAAAACACAGGTCAGTCGACCGACCCTCACGATCTAGTTGACTGAACCCACAAAACCTCGATCCAGTCGACTGAACTGCCCAATTCAGTTGGCTGATCCACTTTCAAAAACTGTTCCCGAGCTACTATTTTAGTCCTCTCAAACCCCAAACGAAACCTCCAAACTCCCATCCAACACCTTCGAACATACACACGCCAAAGCCTAACACCAAAACCTAAAAAGAAACACCTGAACACGATTTTATCCAACCGAAATCGACAAGAAATGGTTTTATACCCCAAAACTAACGTTTAAAACGTAAACCAATTTTCATGCATTTTAAAACGGTAAAAGCACGCACAATTACACGTAGCACTCTTATAAGACATGAGAGTCTAGGATCCTACCTCGTTGAGTTAAGAACTAGACACCTCAATCCACGTGTCAAACTAAACTTCGTTGGAAAGAAATTTCATCCCGATGAACGCATAGCCCGCCGTGCTACTAACAAGGATCAGCTATTTGATCGTCGAAATTCGAGCTCCAGGCCCCCGAGAAGTTAGAGAGAAGGCAAAGAGAAAACGAAAAAACTTAGCTTGAAAGTTTTGAAAATATCTTTTGAAAATATCTAACACCAGATATTTATAGGCCACAAAAATATCGTTTTTTTTTAATTAGCACCACAACGGCCAACGACCTCGGGAACCAACCGTGCATACATATCTAAGCCCGAACATGCATGAAAACACATATAAACATACTGAAACAAAAACGACACGACAAACACGCGTCGAAAAACACAAAAAAAGAAAATGGGTCAGGATCTCACAACTCTACCCCCCTTAAAGATAATTCATCCCAAAATTCAGCACAAGGTCAAAAGAAAACAACCACGTCGATTGCAATCGACACAAGCATAAGAGATGGTCAGCCAAACCATTCCTAGGATATAGTCAAACAAGATCGGGCATCCT
>JAUMHN010003087.1:0-10473 GCA_032360265.1 Heliamphora ciliata | reverse complement strand
CCAATGAAATTCTGCCACGTTTTGGGGACACGTCAGGCCATCTGAAGTTGGCGGTCGCCACAATGCAAGTTGGCGGTCGCCATGTTTTTGAAAGGTTCCATAAAGTTCTACGACGGTCGCCATAATTCAAGTTGGCGGTCGCCATGATGAAAGGTGGCGGTTGCCACTTTTGGCTAGGATTTTCAAGAGGTTCTATTGGCGTCGCCACAATGAACATGACGGTCGCCTTACTTGGGCAACAAGTTTCGATGATTCGACAAAATTTCATTGGTTTAAAGGTTTCGGGTTCAAATACCGAACTTGGATCACTTTTCGAGAATCGTACTGGGGCACTATTCCACCTGTTTTCATCATCAGATTCACCTAAGATTAGGCGGGGTCAAATTGGGGTGTCTACAACAGTCTAGAAGTAGGGGTTAACTCATTTTGGTAAAGGTACCCACCCAACCAAGTTATAGGTTAGCCGCACAATGTGGTGGCAATCTCATCAAAGGACTAGTCAAAGTCATCTAGAATGGGGGATAGGTATCATCAAGGGAACACTCATAACCCATATAATCAAATAATGTTTCAGGTGACATTTCAATGGGTAGGCCTCCGAAAAAGGTTTTAAAATTGTAGTTGCGAGTTTCAATATCATACATATTAGAATAGAACTCACACACTAATTCAACCATCACCTCCCCTTCGGCTTGGAGGTATCTGGACCAACCTAGCCTCTCAAACCATTGGGGAATGAGGAGGTGCTCAAAATCATAAACAACTACGTTTTGTTCAATCTTAATAGAATGTTAGGAGAAGAGAGTTATGTACCGTTGTTTTCCTTCTAAAGATAGGAACCTAGTGTGATCAAAAGGTGCAGGGGAACGGGCTTGAGGGTTCTGAGATCTTGGAGGCATAGTCATGTCACAAAACACAAGGCAAAGTGAATATCAAAACACTATGGCACACGCGAATCCATTCAAGTTCATGGAAACAAACTAATGTCAAGTAGGAGACAAAAATAATAGATTTAAAAAGATGAACTCCACAACTAGACCACAATTAAGTAATAAGAAAATCTTAAGGAGAAGCATATCACAAAAACTAGGTATAGTAGTAATTAGTTATAGATAAAACCATAGAAAAATGTAATTAGGGTTAAACCAGGGCCAAACAACTGAAACTACACATACAATCATAAAGATTCATCATTTGCCGAGAATCCCCAATTCGAAAAAGTGTGTACTAATGTGTATGAAATTGAACCTTAAAGCTACACAATGAACATGAAAGGGCATAGATATTAAGCAAAGAAATCCATCTCAATCAATGCGAAGCATGCAACAACCAAAAACAAAGACTTTTCAGGAGGAACAAACAAGAAAAACAAATACCCTAGGTTTATCAATGAAAACAAACTTCACAATGAGAGTGAAATTGATCAATGCAAACCCTAAGTTCACACTATGGTCATGAAGACGCACATAAATCAATCAAACCAAACTATATCAATGCACGAGTGTATGAATCGACCACCAACATTCGGGATGAAGAAAGAACAAAAACAAAACCCTAGGTTCGGTAGTTTCATGAAACCAAAAATTTTTGGCCGATTGAAGACAAATCAAGCATCCTAAATGTGCAAAACACTTGGTATATGAAGGAATCAACCAAACAAAGTAGTAGAAACGCTAGGGTTTCGCAAAAACCCCAACCTAGAAACCCTAGTATGAAAAAGTCAAACAATGTATGTTGAAAAATGGGGGTTGAAGCTTACCTTTTGTAGAGGATAAGGATTGGGATCTACTGGTCCCGTTCAAGCTGGCTGAACTGTCAGCGATGGTTGCCACGTGTATGCCTGCACAAGAAATGGGTGAGATGCCCGCCGGTTGCTTTATACCAGTGGACCCTCTGACGATCTAATTAGGCAAAGGCTTTCGAGAGAGAGAAGAACTTTGAGAGAATATTTTAGCAGAGTTTTGTTAGTGAAAGAGAGCATACCTTTGTCTACAAATGTGCTTGCTATTTATAGGAAGAAATATACTTGACCAACCTTGGGACTCTGACCCGACCCGAGCAGGTCAGGTTATACTTCCTCTCTCTGATCAATGCATAATTGTCAAGTTGATGGTGACTCATCAATTTCATCATTAGATCTTTCTACAAGATCTTTTTGTTATGTCAAGCTGTCTATCAGTACTTAGACCTAATCTTAGTCCTATTCTAGCCTTGGCTAAGTAAACTCTTTTTGACACCCTAGCCCCAGAGTTGGTTTAGCTATTATTGATCTCTTATCATGAATTTCCCTTCCTGAAACGCGTATTGTGGGACATTGATCCCAAATATCAACCCGCGAGCTCGGCTCTAGGGTTCGAACAGCTCATCTTGCTCGGATGTGAATGCCGAGCATTCCTCCTCACGATGCCGAGCAACCTTTTTTCAGGGTCAGGACTAAACTCTTTTTGAGCTCGGATTCAAGGCCATAGCACGGGCCATACATCCCGAGTCCTCCAGAGCTTGACCACACTGTCCGTACATGTTTGACTCACCGCTTAAGCTCGTACGCGTATGCCAAGGTATATAGTCGTGGCCGAAGGACTGTTGCTCTGTACGGCATTTCGCGTGCACCCAATGTGGCCCTGGTCGGGATTTGACCCCCCTCACCTTTGATGTGTGGGGATGAAATCGAAGCTAAAACGAGACGAATCGACCCAAAAATAGGAAAAGAGAAGTGAGGCGTCGAGAGTTCTTTGAGAGAGATTTGAAAAGTTGGGAAAAAAACTCGCGGTGATCTGTTTTTAAAAAATTGGGTCGCGACAGTCCGCTTGAGCGCGCAAGGAGCCGCTCGAGCGGCGAGATGACAGTAGCTGAGATGGGCTAGGCTCGCTCGAGCATGCATTGGGCCGCTCAAGCGGTGAGGTGCCAGTGGCTGAAAAGCTAAGACCCGCTTGAGCGAGCAAAGGGTCACTCAAGCATTGCAGTGCTAGAGGGTAAAAGACTAAGCCTCACTCGAGCGCATAAAAGGCTGCTCAAGCGACGAACTACAAGAAGCATATTACGCTAAGGTCCGCTCGAGCACACAAAGAGGCCGCTCGAGCGTTGGTCTGGCAGTGATAAAACACATGAAGCAACTCTGAGATTTTCAAATGAGTCAATTGAAACAATTGGTTGTTAAACCAATGTTAATAAATGCCAAAAAAATGACTATAAGAAGAAAGAAAAAAATTAAAAAAAATTTTATATAGACACAAAAAACAAAACTCAGAGTATAAGCAAGTTAATCACAAGGTTTCACGAGACAAGTAAATATAAACTTAAGAAGACGGCCTAGTCAAAAATCAAAAGACTTAATCGTGAATTCTTACGAGACTTTTCCACAAAATCATGTTTCAAGCCTTATGTGATATCAATATACGTTAAGCACACTTGAAGTTCCATTAAGAATCGTCAAAATTTGAAGTCAACCTGAGAAAAGTCACAATATATGTCTGTTGAAAAAGTACGGAAGCTTTCCCACAAAAAAACTATTTTGGAAAAAAAAAAATATGTTTTATTCAGCGGCTGTCACGCTAATACGAACTAAAAGATAAGGTTCGCGTAGGTAACTATTTCCTTAAGCAAGATTTTATAGCAGCATAAGTGGAGGCTTTCACACTAAAACGAACGACAAAGCAATGTTCGTATAGGTAGCCATTTCCACAAGCATGTCAAAATTGTAGCATAAACAGCATCTTTCACGCTAAAATAAACGAAAAAGAAAAATTCGTTTAAGTAGCCATTTCTGTAAGCACATTATAACACAAACAAGTTATTAAAGAGAGAGAGAAACAGTGGATAGATAATAAGATGGTGGTGGCTGTAGATATCAACATCAACAATGGAATTCTACTTTAATGGTCAATCAAAATGATATTTCTCAATAAAGTTGAAGACAGTGTCATATGAATATTTAACCCTACATACGGAGAGTCTTTATTTGAAAAAATGTCTCGTAGGTTCACGAAAAAAAAAAAACAAAAACGTAACCTTCAACTTCTTCCTGACACAATCATGAAGTCAATATTTTGAAAAGTTCCATAAAAGATTGAATCCCATGACTTAAACGAGTTTTTCTGTATTGAAGATCAAAGGAATAAAAAAACACAATTTTTTTTTTTGTAAAAGAATCATACATTAATTCAACACACAAATTCCAATTGGCTTCTTAAGAAATTCAAATCATAGTGCTTCAAGAGGTTTTGTCAACAAGTCAACCAATTGTCTTCCAGTGTCAATGTACTCAAAGATTATGATGCTATTCTCAATTAACTGACGAATGAAATGACACATAATGTCTATGTGCTTAGTCCTAGATTGTTGAACAGAATTTTTAGAGATGTTTATAGCACTTGGTTTATCACAATAGATAATAACAAACTCCTGGTTAAGACCATAATCAAACAGCATTTGTTTCATCTATAGTAATTGAGTACAACAACTACTAACAGCAATATATTCTGCCTCAACTGTTGACAAGGATATTGCATTTTGTTTTTTACTATGCCAAGACACCAAATTGTTACCAATGTAAAACCAACCTCCTAAAGTGATTTTTCTGTTAATAGCACATCCAACCCAATCATCATAAAAAAAATCCTGTAATATTAGAGTTAGTATCTTTTGAAAACCAAATACCAAAATCAAGAGTAGAATTCACATATCGGATGATTCTTTTAACAACGGTCAAATGTAATTCTTTTAGATTTGATTGATAACGGGCACAAATACCAACACTAAATGCAATGTTAGGTCTATTGACAGTAAGATACAGTAAACTCCCATTTATACTCCGAAACATGGTTTGATCAACACTTTGACCCTTTTCATCTTTTGTCAACTTCACAAATGTACTCATAAGAGTTCGAACAGGTTTAGTAGATTCTAACTTAAACCGTTTAACTAGGCATTTTGCATATTTTGACTATGAGATGAAAATCCCATTATCAAACTGTTTGATTTGTAAGCCTAAAAAATAGTTAATTTCGCCTACCATACTTATTTCAAATTCCTTATGCATATATTTTGAAAAGGTAAGGGCAAGAGATTTACACGTAGATCCAAATATAATGTCATCAACATAAATTTGTGCAATAAGAATATCTCTTTTGTCCCTTTTAATGAATAGGGTCTTATCCACATTTCCTCTAATAAAATCATTGTTAACCAGGAAGGTGGTTAGTCTTTCATACCATACTCGAGGGGCTTGTTTCAACCAATACAAAGCTCTTTTAAGCTTGTACACATGATCAGGGTGATGTGGATCCTCAAAACCTTTTGGCTATTCAACAAAGGCCTTTTTCTTCAACTGCCCATTTAGGAAGGCACTTTTCACATCTATCTGGTACAATTTAAAGTTCAACAAACAAGCCACAGCATGCAGAATACGAATAGACTCTAATCTAACCACTGGTGCAAAGGTCTCATCAAAATCTATCCCTTCTACTTGGGTGTAGTCTTGTGCCGCTAACCTAGCATTGTTTCTTATTATCGTCCCCTTTTCGTCAGATTTATTTTTGAAGATTTATTTGTACCAATCACATTGACATTTTCAAGTATCGGTACTAACTCCCAAACATCATTCCTAACGAATTGTTCGAATTCTTCATGCATAGCATTAATACAACAATCATCAGTTAGAGCCTCTTTTACATTTTTTGGCTTTACAAAGGACATGTAACATAAATGACTTACCTGATTTACCTAATTTCGCACTTGTCGACGTGTCATCATTAATTTTGTCACATCTCCAATCACCTGGCTAATTGGATGATTGAGTTTGACTATGGATGAAGGTTCCAGATTTGTTGGTTCCACTGGTGCTGTAACTATGTCTGAACTTAAATTCACATTCTATTTAGGAAAGACAGGTTGAGTTGGTTCCTCAAGTATCTGTGAGTCAACCATGTCTGCTTTGTGCATGGGTAAGTTTTCAAATTTTTTTGTATCATCAACAATTACATTAATTGACTCCATAACAGTAGAAGTACGTAAATTATATACTCTATATGCTCTATTATTAATGGAATAGTCCAAAAATATCCCGTCATCACTTATGGAGTCAAATTTACACAATTACTCACAATCTTTTAAAATGTTACATTTGCTTCCAAAAGTTTTAAAATATTTCACATTGGACTTTTTGCCCTTCCACAATTCATATGCAGTATGTGTGGTGCATGCCCGTAAATAAACTCGATTTATAACATAGCATGCAGTATTCACAGTCACGGCCCAAAATCTTAGAGACTCGATTTATAACATAGCATGCAGTATTCATGGCCTCGGTCCAAAATCTTAGAGGAACGTTTTTACCATGTAGCATGACTCTAACCACCTCCTATACCACTTGATTTTTTCGTTCCACTACACCATTCTATTGTGGTGTTTTTGGAGCAGAGAACTCAAGCTGGATCCCAAGTACATGGTCTGGTATGATCTTTGTGAGCTGATTCTTCTATTTTTGTTCATTATTTAGTTTTAGACATAGGGATTTGAAAACAAAAGAAGTATCAGATTTTTCTTTGAGAAAATTCAACCAAGTAAACCTAGAAAAGTCATCAATCACAAGAAAAATATATCTCTTACCTCTCATACTCTCTATTCTATAGTAAGACCCATAAGATCCATATGAAGCAATTGAAGGGGGTATTGAGTAGCAAGCTGATTTATTTTTCTGTGAATGACTTTAATTTATTTACCCAGTTGACATGGTCCACAAACAATTTTCGTAGGATTAGTCATTTTTAAAATTCCATTAACCAATTCAAGATTAGCCAATCTAGATAAGTCCTTATAGTAATGTGTCCCAAATGATGATGCCACAATTTTGCTTCATCAATTTTGGCTGAATGGCATGTTAGATCAATTTTAAGCAAAATTCCATAATAGCTGTCAGATGTTCGAACACCATGAATTACAGTTTTTTGTTTTTATTCAAAATCAAACATTCAGTTTTAGTAAAATGTATTTCATGGTGTGTATCACACATTTAGCTAATGCTGAGTAAGTTTGCTTTTAAACCATCTATAAAGAGAATATTATCCAATTTAGGAAGCCCAGGAGAGCTAATGAATCATCTCCCAATAATCTTGAAAGAGTTTCCATCCCCAAATGTGATAAGTACTCTGTCATATGGGTCGACACTCGAAAATAAGGACTTATCGCATAACATGTGTCGGGAAGAATCACTATCAAGATACCACATAAAAGAATTTTGTGCTTTCAAAGCCGTGTGGACTACATAACTTTTAAAATCAGAATTTCTGAACCAAACAGATTGAGTTTTTAAAAAAAGGTTTATTTTGGGTACTGGGATCTTGGCCAAAATAAGCTCTCTGCCAGCTGTCCGCTCGAGCGGACTCGAGCGCCCGAAGGGTCCGCTCAAGCGCCAATTGCCAGTGAGCTATTTCGTGCAGTTGTCTGATTTGGTCATGCAATTTTTCTCATTTTCTTTTATTTTCATACAAAAATAGTAATTTTAATCATCTGTAGTGAGGTCGAATGTATCCCACAACACCACAATAATAATAGATATGAACAAATTTTTCAAAACTATTTAATTGTGGCAATGATTTTTAAAAAGAGTTTCCCAAATTTTGAGCCTTGAATTGATCAGAATTTTTCAAATAATTTTGACTCGAACCTGTAGGAATGTTGGTAGCTTTAACAAAATTAATTTTACCTGATGTTTTCGAGACAGAAGAGTTTTCAACATACCCATGTCTAGTTCGATCTAACGCCACTTTTTGAGCACTTGAAATTTCTTCCAAGCTGAGGGCTCTTGCATTCAATTTCTTGAGAGTGGTATTAGCAGTATTCAAATCAGATTCTAATTCTTTGATTTTTGCCTCAAATGAGGATTTTAACTTTATTGAATTTTGTAATTTTTGTTTTAATTTCAAAACTTTTGATTTAAGGAAATTACAAGACTCAATAAGTTCATTCTTCTATTTGTCATAACTGACTAGCTTTTCAGACATTTTAGATTTAAAAGTTTTCAATTGAGAAACAAGAGCTTGAGACTCGGTCAATTCTGATTTAAAGCCTTCATTCTCCATTTCAAATATTTTAAGCTTCAATGATAACTTAATGATAACTTTTGCCATTTTGTAGCTTTCTTTCTGCAGTTTATCATAAGCCCACTAAAGATTTTTTTCACTATCATCGTCTAAATCTGAATCTTCTTTACTTGAATCACTATTAGAAACGCTCGATTCTTGGTCAAAATATTCAGATTTAGATGATCCAACAGATGCAGTAAAGGCAACAAACTTATATTCTTCATTTTCAAATTCGGATTCAGTTTCATCATCACTTGACTCAACTTCGTCATCCCATGTAATAGTGAAGATTTTTTCTTTCTTATTCTTCTTGTTTGGACAATTATGAGCAATGTGTCCATACCCCTGACACTCGAAACACTGTATAGTCTGATTTTGAACTTTTGATTTTTTTTTTTTTTGTACTTAGCAACATTCTTACTTTTATCACCAAAATTTTTGAATTTTACCTTGAAGTTAGGTTTTTTATTCAAAACATTTTTTTTAAAATTTTTTCATAATAAATGCCATAACTTTAGGGTCAAATTCTACCTCATCATCAGAAGATTCTAGGTCAACCTTTAAAAATTTTAATGCAACGTCTTTCGATTTTTTAGATTGGCGTAGAGTCAACTCAAAAGTCTGAAGGTTTCCAACCAACTGTTCCACTTTTAGAAGATCAATGTCCTTACTTTTTTCAATGGCAGTAACCTTTGGTTGGAATCATTCAGGTAGTGATTGTAAGATTTTTCGAACAATGTGAGATTCTGAGATTTTTTCTACAAGAATAAAACTGAAATTTACAATGTCACTCAACTTTGCATAAAATTCATCAAAAGTATCATTATCTTCCATCCTTAGAGTTTCAAAATTTGTAGTGAACCTTTGAAGTTTTGAGATTTTAATAGTAGAGGTGCCCTGTGTGACTTCAAGAATATCTCATATATTTTTAGCTATTTCACGCGTACAAATTTGTTTGAACTTTTTCAGCGTGGCACCGCTAAAAATTACATTGATAGCCTTATTATTGCAGCATACTTCATCTAAATCATATTTATCCCATTGTTTAGTTGGTTTCAAAATAGTCTCATCATCATCAGCTTTTACAGTGGGAGGGGTATAGCAGTTACTACAGAAATCCAATCTCTTTTATCAATGGATTTTATAAACGCCCTCATCTATGCTTTTCAGTAGGGATAGTTTCCTCCATCTAACAGAAGTGGTCGTATGGTTAAGTTTTCTTCTCTAGGAAATTCTATGAATGTAATTGATTAGAATCGTAAAAAAAAACATAATAAAAAATCCTGCATTGATAATAATTGAAAAATATGTTTTTCATTTTCAGTTGACAAAAAAATATTATTTTTATCACATCCAAGGTAAACAGAAGTAAAGAAGAAGTAAACTCGGCACGCAGATTTTTTACGTAGAATAACTCAAGATGGGTAAAAAATCATGAGACTATATTAAGTCCAGAAATCAAACACTATAACGTTGAACAATTACAATACAATTTACAGAATTTTGACCAAATCCTCAATCTACTAGTCCTAAACTTATATACCGAATTCACGTGCACCATTCTCCACTTGATCCCAATTGCAAGGAATCCTCAAAGCAATAGTCCGACAAAATTATCTGTCGGAACGAAACTTAGAACTCCTAAGCTCAACTCGAACGATCATTGAATATTTTGGAGACACGAAAAATACTTTTGATATGCTTTAGAGTATCTGAATATTGAAGTATCAAAAGTCTTTTTCGTGGCTAGTCTATCGTTTTATATATAGGCTTCAAAAACTAGGCAGTTAATGTTTCAAAACAATTGAAACTGCCTGGAATCCGCTCGAGCGAGCTTATGGCCGTTCAAGCGGTCATGTGGCAGTATGTTCTCTGTCAATTCCTGCATTGGTTGCTTGTACTCTTGGCTTGTGCGGTTATACCTTGATCTCCTGAGTTGATTAGGATTCCTTGAAGAATGAGTCCTAGTTAAACTAGGAACTATTACATAATTAAAACACTATCTAACATAATCCTATCTTAACTCAACTTTCAACTCATCTAAAACTCTTCAAACATATCCTAACCACTTAGGAGTTATAAACTTATAAAACCACTTTGAAATGCCATAAAATAAAATAAAAATATTTAATATTAGATCAAATTCTTTACATTGCAGAACTCAGTTAAAATTGTAAAAATTAAAGTGAAATTATGTCATACCACCAAGCCTACCAATGTAATTTACCGTTTGCATTTCATGTCTGTCCTCCTTTTTTTTTTTTTTTGGCATGACAAACTTGAAATGGAAACTTGGGATTTGGTATTAACTTTTTGACTTAATTATTGAAAAGTTCCATTTTGGAACTTATATATATTAGCTTCAGTACCACTTTATAATATTTAGCTCTTA
>JAUMHN010003076.1:0-10473 GCA_032360265.1 Heliamphora ciliata | reverse complement strand
TAGATTCTGACATTGTATAACACTAGATCCCCCTTTACCCTAATACTAAACTCATCAAGCAAAAGCTTTGAAGGATTTAGCCAGATTAGGCTCTTAAGATTAAGGAGGAGGTCACCGGATAGACGCTAGATTTCTCATGGTCATGGAATACGAAGTGGGTTGCCAACATTGTCCCGGTGTTGAAAAAAGGCGATAGGATCCGAGTGTGTGTCAACTTCAGAGATCTTAAAAAGTCTAATCTTAAGGACTACTTCCCTCTCCCACACATAGATACGTTGGTTAACAACACCGCCAGGAATGTGCTCTTGTCTTTTATGGATGGATTTTCAAGATACAACCAAATTTTAATGGCACTAAAAAATTGGGAAAAAACCACCTTCACGACACCTTGGGGCACCTATTGTTATAAGGTCATTCTGTTTGGATTAAATAATGCGAAAGCAACCTACCAAAGAGATGCAACCACATTGTTACACGACATGATACACAAGGAGGTGGAGGTATACGTGGACGACATGATCGTGAAGTCCGAGACTAGAGAAGGGCACGCCATCACGCTAAGGAAATTCTTCAAAAAGATAAGAAGGTACAGGATGCGTTTGAACCTGCAGAAGTGTACTTTTGGAGTTACCGCAGGGAAGATGCTATGATTTTTGATCACACAATGAGGCATAGAAGTTGACCTATCAAAGATCAAGGACATCTTCGAAATGCCTCCCTCGAAAACTAAGAAGGATGTAAGCAGCTTTTTGGGTAAGATTTAGTTCATCAGTCAATTCATTGCTAAGCTGACCACTACCTGCGAAGCTCTATTTCGACTATTGAAAAAGGGGACTAAGCTGACCACTAACTACAAAACCCTTCGGTATTATCACCACCTGAACTCGATAATCATTTGATACTGTATCTATCAATGACTAACTTAGCAATGGGGTGTATGCTTGCACAAGAAGATAAAGCCAAGGTAGAAAGAGTTGTCTACTATTTAAAGAACATAGAGGAATGCGAGCGTCGGTATACGCTGTTGGAGGAAACTCACTAGGCGCAAGTTTGGGCATCCAGGAAGCTATGCTATTATATGTTAGCATATTGAGTTGTTCTTATCTCAAGAATGGATCCACCCAAATACCTTTTTGAGAAGCCAACGACAGTTATGAAGAGGTCCGACATGGTAAATATCAATTTCAAGTCATGAAAGGACCAAAGGGTTCGTTTATAGCCATGAAGAGGACTGAAGAGTCAGTTTAAGGTCATGAGGAGAACCAACGAGATAGGTATTAGTTTTAAGTCAGGAAAGGACCGGCGAGGTAAATATTAGTTTTAGGTTATGAAAAGACCAAAGGGTCAGTTTATGATCATAAAGAGGGCCGAAGAGGTAGAGGCAGTTATAAGTCGTGCGAGGACCGATCTTTTTAGGGATGGCTAGAATTTCAAGAGGGGTTACAAAAGGGAGGTTCTTGGCTAAACCAACCAAAACAAGAGTTACATATACGTGGGGGTAAACTTTCAAAAGAAGAGAGAATGATAACATAGCGGCCGTTGCATTTTAAAACTAGCATCCTGAACTATTAACCCTAGGATATTGGTGGCTGGATGTTACAAATTATCGGCCACATAAAACCTTTCAAAAATGTTGTGGCCGTGAGAAGAAAAAGTTGTGGCACGATTTCGGATGTGGCGGCCATGAGTTTTAAAACCATTGGATCTCGTGACTGTGAGGTCAATAGTAGAATAAGGGTCTGAGGAGTTCAAAAAGGTTTCATTCACACGAGCTCTTCTCTCTCACTCTCTTCGACTTTCTCCCTTCTCCCACTCTCTCTCTCACATTCTCTCCCTCTCCCGTTCCGATCTCTCTCTCTTTCTCACTCATACTCTCGGCTACAAGGATGTTCTTGCTCTCAGTTATATCCGTGGTTTTCTCTACCATGGTGAGTGGTAGTTTTGGCTTTGTTGGTGTGGAGGGTGGCACCGGCCAGAGCGGTAGGAGCGGCGGTGGCGTGGTTGGCTACGGAGGTGAGGGTGTGGTTAGAGGCTGTGGTTGCAATGGAGGAGGCAGCAACGGCAACGGTGAGGGGGCTATGGGTGGTGGCGCCGAAGGTGTTGTTGGTGTGGGAGATGAGAATGCTCTCCCTGATGATGTTCCGAGCGTGGCGAAGTATTTTAACCCGACCATGTACATCCCTCTTCATCACCAGTTGCGAAACTCAGCTATGAAGAGGTTTATCATCTGGACATGATTCTCCTCCGCTGCTTTGAGGATCATTTCTTGGCTACGAACCTTGAGGTAAGCTGAAAACTCAAGTCTTTACTTGCTTTATTTGATCATTTATCGAACTTGGCTACTTTTGGTTATTAGAACTTTGTTGGTGTTGAGTTAGAATTGAATTGATCATAAGTTGATATTAGACACTTTGAATTGGATTAGAAATGAACTAAATATTTGATTTGAGACTTGGTTAGGTTAAACCTTGACTTGAATTGGAAATGGACATTGACTTGGATGGAAAACTTGGATGAATATAGGACGATATGAACCTTGAACCTTGGATGGAGTGAAACTTTGAATCATGGATTGAAACTTTTGGATTTGGACTTGAATTAACTTTGGACTTGGATGAATTCTTGAACTTGGGTTGAAACAAAACTTTCAGACAAAACATTGAACTTGGATTTGAATTGAACTTTGAGAAATGAACCTTTGGATTGAGGGTGAATTTGGATCTCTGGGTTTAGGTTTAGATCAGATTTGAAACCAAAGTCACATTTTTGAAAATGGGGATTTGAATTGAATTGTGAGATGAAAATCTTGTTAAAATTTGTATTGGATGCGAACCTGTTTGAACCTCATGTTTGAGTTTGAAAACCAATCTAAACGAAATTTGATTAAAAATGTTTTTTTTTGGATATGGGTTGGCTTTGGACGGAAACCGTGTCAAGTTGTGGGTTTGAGATGTGTTTGAGTTGAACTTAAAAATTGGATTAACCTGAGATCTGGATATCGGTTTGAGTTTTATCGACTTTGAATTTTGAATTAAAACGGATCATGTGGAATTTGGATTGAACTGATGAGTTAGGTTTGTGATATTTGAGCGGAGTTGAATTCTAGATAGGACTTTTGACTTGAGATTAGATTCCTAATGTTTAAAATCGAGGTTGATTTGAAATTGTGTGAAGCGAATCACCAGTTTTGAATTTTGTTTTTTGTTCGAAACAAATTTGGTTTTAATGAAGTTTTCAAATTTGAAATGGATTGAATTACGTCACCATCTTTCAAGAATTAAAAACAATTCTTAGATTTGTTAGAAGTCGTATTTTCTGATGGATGAAACTTGAATTTTGAATTTTAAGAAAAGTTTGAGTTGCTTATAGTTGTTTTGGGATCCATTTGGTGGATTTATCGTTTTAACCATCATTCGTTAATGAAGAATCCTGTTTTAGTTATCTTGTTGGGCATTTTGATCTTGATTTTGTTATTGCTCATGTTTACTGATTCATTTATTTTGTTTTCATTTCAAGGGAGACTTTGTATTCGAGGTTTCGGCAGGACCTCAGATGTTTTGGAGTGGTACATGGTGCTCCCTCCTCGTAGCTAAGGGAATGTCGACTGGGCTGGCTTCAGCAGCTTCATCACAATGCTGGAGGGGACCCGCAATGATCGGGTCACTCTCACTACCTTGACCGAGAGATGGTGGGATACCACTAATACTTTCCACCTGCCAACCTTCGAGGTTACCCTTACTCCTCTCGACTTTTCTCTTATTACTAGGTTTCGGGAGGGTGGCGACGCGATCCCATTTTATCTTGATATTAGCTGAAGCCCCGCGGCCCTCAACCATTTCCTCGGACAGGTGCCCCTGCCCATCGACAAGGAGAGCATCCGATATACTTGGCTGAAGAAGACTTTCGCCACTTCATTTTCTCTAAGGCCTGCCATTTTGAGTGGGTAGCGCGTGCATTCCTACTCTACATGTTCGAGATAGCCTTATTCCTGAACTTAGAGAACATGGTGCACCTGCACTATCTCGCTGCCATGACGATAGTGGACAGCATCGGCACGTACGACTGGGGGAGAGCCGCCTTGGCTACCTTCTATAGATATATGAGCGCTACCACCCGGACTTCTGACAGGAGGACTGGCAGGTATTGGTGCATTTGGGAGGTACGTCTCTGCTCTCTTCTCCTGGTTTCCATTCTCATTTCCATATATGCATATCTGTTTCAACTGTACTAATGCTTTCCTTGATCTTTTGTAGCTCTAGGCTAATGAGTTCCTAGGAATGCGCAAACCGGTGAACTCCGACGATGATCCCCTTGTGATCCCTCGGGCAACTCCATGGGCCAGAAGGTATCGGGGCACAAAACCTGGCAAGAAGGACCTAGACGAAAACCACCTATTTGTGGACAACTTCACTCCCCATCGAGTACATTCTTTGTGTTCATGTTTATTCCCACCTTCTCATTTCCAGTATATACTACTTGCTGACATGTTTCCTCACTTTTCAAGTTCGTTGGGATATTTGGGTCGACACGGAGGAGCGAACCGATGCCGATCTGATGCAAAGTTGAGAGGTTGACCGGACTCGCATTTTACTGGAGGGACCATTCTATAGAGAGTGGTATCTCAGTGAGTGCATTGTTTGGTAGTCCTTGGCGTATGACCACTTTTGTATCTTGAGGACACCTCCGGTAAGGATGCGATAAACTGACTCCCTCCGTACGGTCTAGATTATCCGTGCTATGATGAGTATTGATGCTGCTTCGCTGATTGAGGACGCAGATCGTGAGTACACAGTTTTTGCCCAAGAGAAGCTCATGCTTGCTATAGGGGCCCACGCTATTGTGCGGGGTCCTCCTCATGTTGCTCTAGGTCCTGTTCATCTTGAGTGGTCTTGGACGATGGACACCTTTGTGGACGAAAATCTTCATCAGATCTAGATCCCCGAGCCGGTGACCTAGGAGATTCTTCTTTCCCCAGCATAGAGCAGACATATCATCCTTCCCTTCCTCTTCTACTTTCCATACTGCTCTTTTATGCTTTGTGTATTGCTGTACTAATTCTCATATATGGCTACACTGATGTGGTTCCTTTCCTTAACAGATGCCTTGAGAGTGGTGTGATCAATGGCTTCATCTCATCTCTGGCCTAGGGGTACTGATCCGCCGCTAGGACAGTACTTTTTGAGCTCAGGGTACATAGCCTCTTGCTCCCTGGGGTGCCCCTATTGCTGTATGCTCCTCATTTGCTCATATTTACATTTTTTGCATTTTCCTTTCTGTTCATATATGCATACATCTATCTGACCTGATCCTCTCTCTTCTTTCAGCGTGGTTGGCGTAACGGCCCAAGGACTCGCGAAGGTCATGTTCCATCGGCTACACCAGTTGTTCCTGTTGTACCTTTCGTTGGGACCTCTACAACTGCTTCTGCTGGTGCTACTGCTTCTTCATCTCGGACCCAGATTTCTAGTACTACGCAGACTACTACTGGCTCAGAGGAGACGGTGGAGGAGACTGGGTCATCGTTTGGGGAGTCATCCCAAGAGGGCTACGTGGTCCAGAGGAATAGGACCTAGCGAAAGTGATCGACCTACTGCGACCTTACCGCTATTTTTTACTTCTCTTTTTTCTTCTTACTATTCATGGAGGCCTGCGTGCCTATTCTTACTTAGTCCTGCGTGCCCGTCGACATATATCCTGATACTCTGTTCTGTTATACCACACCCACACACTGCTTTTGGCATATTGATTTTACGACACACACTGTTCTGATACACACTGATTCACATTGATATACTCTTCATTCATACTGCTTCTAAGACAGTGTTTTGATACATTGTATTGCGATTTATGGGGCCTTCGTGCCTTTGTTTTACTTTTGGCCTGCGTGGCTCGATGCACATACCACATATACACATTACATTACTTTATTACTTACCATGGATAGGGCCTTCGTGCCCTTTAGCTTACATTTTGATTATCATGGATGCTCGTGACCCTTTTATTTATGTTATGAAAATTAAATTGATTAATTAGACCATTGTTATGCATGATGTATGCATTGTGAGTTGAGGATTACCATATAAAATTATTTTCATGTTGTGAGTTGCTAACAAGTTTGTAGCAACTGTTTGGGGCATGTGGACAAAATGGGGGTAGGCTGTCAAAATTTCTGCATAACAAAAGTTGTGGCCGTGATAAATGAATTTGTGACCGTGGATTTTGAATGTGGCAGCCTAAACTTTTGTGGAGAAAAGTTAGCAGCCTGGATTTTGGGATGTGACGGTTGTGAGTTTTAAGGAGACTAGTTGGCAGTCGTGGCTTGTGAAGATGATGGTTCCCTCAAAGCAAATTTAGTGGTTCCTTCCATTTTTGGTTCTATAAAAGGAGAAACTGTTCTAAACCATACTATTTTGAATATTCTGCATTTTTCCTTACCTTCTCCAAGGCCCAGTCCTATAACAACTCTCTTTCGGCTTGGATGGGAGACTTCTCTCCGGTCGAGCACAGAAACTTTCTCAACTTCGGCCTAGATGCACTATTCTCCTTGCGAACCATGAATGTCGATTGGCATTTTCTGTGAGTAGCAGTCCAGCTGTGGGATCCTGACGTTTTGGGTACGAAGAGCTGTGTCTGGCGGTGGAGGATTTTTCTGCCACCTTTGAGATTTCAACACGAGAGGAGGTCATAGTTCCCACTCCCTTCTTGAGTCCCAGGGATTGGTTGATGCAGCTCTGCGGCTATTCAAAACATGAGACCTCACTCAATACCCATGACGGATTCCTCCATATGGCACGGATCATAGACCGCTTCGGGCCTCAGAGATGTCTTGATGATTTCTCCTTTCAGCTCCAGCCTCATTATGCCCTTTGCATTTGTCTTCTGGCTCGTTTCCTGCTGAGGGCTTCTAACAGGCGAGCTCGTTTTTCTTTGGTGGACGTGGCTCACCAGATCCACGAGGGTTAGGACTCAGTTCCGCTGGTCCTTATTGAGATGCTTCTTGGCCTTGATGCAGTCCATACCGAGGGTGCCCCTTATTTTGCTGGTAGTGCTCCATGCTGTATGTGGTTCACTCAGCTCTCCTTTTTCTTTTTTTTTTCTCTTGATTTTTCTGCTCAGCTCTCTATTTTTCTCTCTATTTTTCTGCTTAGCTCTCCTTTTTCTATTTTCTCTTCATTTTTCTTCTCAGCTCTCCTTTTTATATTTTTCTATATATTTTTTTGCTCAGTTCTCTTTTTCCCAATTTCTCTCAGGTTTGGCTGATGGAGAAGGTGAACTTACTGGAGAAACTTGTATCTGACAGCTACAGTATGAAGTCCTTCATTCGTCATCAAGTTTATCTCCTTTTCTCGACTGAAGCCACTTAGAAGGACTATCTAAGTTCTCTGACCGGGGTGGACATCTCCTGGCTATGCCCCTGGCTGAAGATATCTTTCATGACTATTGCCACTGTGGGTCATTCGGGGTTTCTCTTGGTCGGCTTGAAGCTGGCCACTTTCTATGATCCATATCACATTCTCCGTCAGTTTGGGTATACTCAGGTCAGACCTGATACTGCCATGAGTCATCTATATAGTTCCACGCATCGAGCCCCTTTCCTAGGTCAATACCAACAGGCTTGGCTTTCTCGATTGAGGATGCCAATCGGTGGAGAGTTTGACAGCAAACTTTTTAAGGTTTATAAAGCTTGGCTCGGGACAGAGATAGAGCGCAATACGAGACAGGAAGGAGATGCAAAGATGAGAAGGACTTGACTTTTCTTTGCTGTATTTCGATATTCTATTTATTTCTTTTTAGCTTTTTAGGATGAGGACTTGCGAGCTTCTCTTGTTTTGGAATTAAATCTGAGTTAGTAAATATTTATAATGAAAGTTTCTCCATTTTTAGTTCTAATGATCTTCAAAATTGGCTCTTTTAGATTTTCGCCTTTGCAATATAATCAATCTATTAGAAAAACTTAAGGTAAGTTTTTAAGTTGATCAACTACTTGGATAGGGTTACAAAAAGGGAGTTTCAAACAAAGGTTTGGGCTGAACTTCTGACAGAAGTTGCCTATGTATCCCGAAGAAAGGGAATCAGGTCATAACGTAGTTCGAGGCTCGGGTTACACTCGGGTATTGACACTTTCCTTTTGTGGGCGTTTTCTTAGGGGTAGAACCTTTTGAGCTAATCTGAGTTGATTGGTGTGGAAAAAACTTTCCCGTCTAAATCAATAAGGATAGCAGTGCCTCCAGCGCAATTAGGTTTAAACTTGCCGCTTGGATCAAAGATCGGAGCTCTGATCTCTTTAAGGACCAAGTCACGTTCCTTCAAGTTCTAGGACTTAACCTTCTTGTTAAATGTCTAAGCTATCTTTTTTTGATACCCTTGGATGTAAAACAACGCCCTTAGTCTTCTTTCATCAAATAGGAGCAGATCTTCAAACCTGTCCCTCTGCCAATTTGACCTTCCAATTTGACTCGGGAATATTGCTTTCGACCATTGTCCTTAAAGATGGAATCTCCAACTCTATGCGTAAAACGACTTCATTCCATAGATCAATGCATACGGTGTCGCTCTGATAGAAGTTTTGATTGATGTTCGATATCCCCAAAGTGAAAATGGTAACTTCTTCGGCCATTTTTTGCTTCCCCCTATCGTCCTTTGTAGAATCTTCTTCACACTCTTATTAGTGGCTTCCACGGCTCCATTGGTTTGTGGTCTATACGGAGAAGACTTATGACTGACAATTCGATACTCCTTGAAAAGATCTAAAACTTCTCCTTAGAAATGAGAACCATTCTCAGAAATAATCTCATACGAAATCTTGTATCGACAGATAAGATTCTCTTTGATGAACCTGGCTACTTGAGAGGCCTTTAGAATAGAGTAGGAGGCGGCCTCGACCCACTTTGTGAAATAGTCAATTGCTACGAGGATAAACTCATGTCCATTCGATCCTTTGGGTGCGATCTTTCTTATCACATTCATTCCCCAAACTAAGAATGACCAAGGTGATGTCATATTATAGAGCTGAGATAGTGGCACATGCATGAGATTCGCATGAACCTGACATTTTCGGCATCTCTGAACAAACTAATGATAGTCTGTCTCCATTGTCATCCAAAAGTATCCTTGGCACATGATCTTTTTAGCCAACATCATTCCACTTATGTGAAGCACGTAAACTCCTCTGTGAACCTCTTTCATAAACTCGTGTCCCTCTTTTGTGTTAACATAAAGCTTATTAATCCCCAGATATCTTCTCTTATACAGTCTTCCTCCATAGATCATGAATTGTGCAGCAAGCCGCCTGATATCTTTTTGATCCTTCTTGCTAGCTCGACTAGGATACTCTCCTTTCTCAATGAAATTCCAAATGTCATGGTCTTAGGGTAGTCCATTGCTGACTTCTTAGATAGCAGATTCCTGGCGGTGTTGTCTACCAGTACATATATGTGAGAGACTAGGAAGTCATTCTTAGGACTATCCCTGTTAAGATCTCTGAATTCGACACACAATCGAATCTTTTCGTCTTTCTTTGGCACAGCGACGATGTTGGAAACCCACTTCGGGTACTCCGTGACCATGCGAAATTAGGTGCCTATTTGCTTGGTGACTTCCTTCTTAATCTTTTCTGACGACCCGATCCATTTTATTTATTTCAAAAATATAATTTAGATACGAAAATTAAAATTAACATAAGCTATATTTTATGATTGACACGGTACATATTTGAGGCTCCGGGATATAAATTTGCGAATGTATTTCACGATGTCAGAAAGTCAGAATTTTTATTTTTGTTTTATTAGAGTGGTTGGAGGAATTTAAATAAAGTGAGCCTTGAAAAAAATTAAAAAAAATAAAATAATATATATATATATATATATATATATAAAATAAAATAAGGCCATTGTTTTCAAAATGTCTCCTGCATAATTTGAATCAACAGTATAGATCATCATCCCACCCAAAACTTAATGCAATCCTACGGTACAAAATCATTCTTCTCCCTGTCTCCTTACCCGTGCTTCCTCTCTCACTCCTGCTATCAAACAACTCCTACCCATGCTCTCTCTGTCTTCTTGCTCACTCCCTCTCCTTGCGATCAAAAAACCCTACACTGCGCCCACGTTGTCACCGCACCACCGTCCTTACCCGCGCTTCCTCTCTCATTCCTACTATCAAACACCTCATACCCGTGCTCTCTCTGTCTTCTTGCTCACTCCCTCTCCTTGCGATCAAAAAACCCTACGCCGCACCCACGTTGTCACCGCGCCACCGTCGTCGACGCGCCACCGTCATCGACGCGCACCCCGCCGGTTAAAAAAACCCTAGCCTAAGGATATTCTCCACTCTATCTCTTTACCCGTGCTCTCTCTCTCTCTCTCTCTCTCTCTCTCACTCCTACGATTAAAAATCAGCGCCCCTGTGGTCACTGCGCCGCCGCGCTCTCTCTCTCTCTCTCTCTCTCTCTCCGTGCCGCCGTGGTCACTG
>JAUMHN010003075.1:0-31456 GCA_032360265.1 Heliamphora ciliata | reverse complement strand
AAACGATCAACAAATGAAGGACCTTCTAGCCCTAGAACGTCAAAATGAAAGAAGACGACTACGACAACGACTGCAACGACTTCTGGTCCTCAAAATGTAGCGCCCTCTGAGGTAGTCTCTTTTCAAAACCCCAAGTCTCGTCTGCTCTATTTCTCCTCCTTCGTCAATCGAAAGATTTGTCCCGGAAGGAGTATAGATTTCAATTTCTTTGATTATGTTGAAATGAGATTCAAGGATCTTTTTTCAAGCCTCGGATGGGAGAGGTTTTTACAAATCTGTGAACCTCACTATCCCAATCTTGTCAAATCCTTTTATAGACCAGAGTCAACAGATATCTTCACGGTCTTCTATCGTAGGACGAATAAGCCCCCTCGTTTTACATGGGATAAAATTGTATACCACAGGATGAAACCGTATACCACTGGATAACACCGCATACCACGGGATAAAATCGTATCAACATATGCATATATAAAACCAGATCTTTAAATGCATCAAAACCACATATGGCCACATATCCGTCCATAATATGCAAGAATAAAACTAACTAGAGTTTTATAAGCACAAAACCACGTATAACCACAACGTTCCACATAACGGCGCCACACAACCCGCCACGACTCCACAAGCCACACACCCGTCATCCGCTCACCTAAACGACCCGTCCACTCACCGGGACAACCAACGATGCAAAAAACCAAAACTCAACCCAGAGGCCAACACCAAATCTCCCACAAAATGCTTCTCACCAAAAACTACTTCTAAAATGAATGACGGACCCACACATCCGGCACCAAACGATGCACCAACCACCACGCACACAACCATGCACTAACACCCGCATAAACTGACCAACACCCTCTCAGTGGCTTCAATCGACAGGACCCCATAATCCAATGAACTAAAAAACCACTAGAGGTGAGCAGTCGATTGAGCCCCATAACCCAATTGACTGAGAGGCCACCACACGACCACCAAAACCACCAAAACGCCCCACATAGTACCCAGTCGGCTGGACCCCATCCAGTCGACCCAAATAAGCTACTGGAATCTTGCAAAGAAACCCCAAAAACCATAAGTCAGTTGACTGACCTCCTTGATCCAGTCGACTGAATCCCAAGGCAGAAATCGACTCCGAGCTATTGGTTTTGCCCTTTCGAACCCAAAACAAAGTCTCAAAACTTCTATCAAACACCCTTGGACATACCCAAGCCCAAGACTAACACCAAAACCTCGAATGAAACACTCGAAACTCGATTCCACCCAACCAAAATCGACAAAAAATGGTTTTGAACCCCAAAACCAATGTTTGAAACATAAAGCGATTTCATGAATTTTAAAATGGTAAAAACACACACGATTACACGTAGTACTCTTATAAGACATGAGAGTCTAAGATCCTACCTCGTTGAGTTAAAAACTCGACGCCGCGATCCACGTGCAAAACCAAACTTTGTCGAAATGAAATTCTATCCGGATGAAAGCGTAGCCCACCACGAGAAGACTCAGAATATGCTGTTGGATCATCAAAAATCGAGCCCTGAGCCCCCGAGAAGTTAGAGTGAAGGCAAAGAGAAAAATGAGAAACTTACCTGAAAAATTTTGAAAATATCTTTTGAAAATATCTAACACGAGATATTTATAGGCCACAAAAATATCTTTTTTTAAAAAAAATCGCGCCACAATGCCGAACAGCCCCGGAAACCAACCCCGCATGCATCTCTAAACCCGAAAATGCATAAAATGCATATAAACATGCTAAAACGAAAACACTAAACGCGCTTAGAAAAATGCCAAAAAAGCAAACGGGTCAGGGTCTCAAAAGTGTTTGAACCCAATGATCAAAACTTTCAAATCAGTGAACCAACTTTGAGCCTCCAACTTTGAACCATGGGACCGCCAGCTCTACTGTGGCGTCTGAAATAAGAAACTCTTGAAAACCCTAGCCAAGGTGGCGACTGCCAACTTTGAATCATTAGGTCGCCAATTTTATTGTGGCGACTACCATAAGAAACCCTTGGAAACATTATTTTTATGGCGACCACCAACTCCATAAATGGCGACTGCTAACTCTAAAAACCCTAACGTGTCGCAAAAAGTGACAGCACCTCATTAGCTAATGAATTCTATAAATATGTACCACTGGTACGTTTTTCAGGACATAATTTAAGTGAGAGGTACTCTACCGAATTACCGAGAGAGTACAAGCCTTGACGTCGATACCTTACCGCTTTGCTGGAGTACGAGTTTCAGTACATCGATACGCTGCCAAATTCTTGATTAATCGACTGGAGTTGGAGCATTTCCCGAGGATTGGACAGTTGACTACCATTCCCTGACTTGAGGCTTCACTCGAATTGCAGCAATTCAGGTATTCTGTTTGGATTCCCACTCTTTCTATCTCCATTTCATCTCTCTTGGAGTGACTGGGTTAGTTTCAATCTTTTCTTCCGCATGCTTTACTCGTACCACTTACGTAGTTGATTCAATTATCCTATTTTATTCGAATAGATCATGAGTTTTGAGTTATTTATAATAAGTATGTTTAGATTAGGTTAAACTAGTTAAATTCAGGATATAAATCAAATTTTAGTTTGTTTACTCTACCCACATCTCACATTTATATCTATCATATTAATTCATTAAAATTGTACTAACATATTTAGAAATTATGACTTACGGTGTCGTTATTGTCATAATCAATGCACTTACATTTATGTGGTTGTAATTATCAACAATACATTCGTATTTCATATTCCTTTGTCAAAATAGCTATTATTTCACTACGTAATAGTCGTTGTTTTTATTAGTTATGTTTTGTTAACTTAATTTCTTTTTAATAATATTCTTTTTATTTATTTTTCTTTTATTTTGTTTAACATTAAAATCTACAAAATCATTTAATCTTAGTTTAATTTCCTTTTGATGATATCACTTTTATTTTTCTCTTATTTTGTTAATAACTAACCTATGTTACCATTTAGTTAAAATCTAATGTTTTTAAAGCATGCTTTGATTATTTTGTTTAAAATCATATTAGTGTAATTTTAGGTTATTTGGTAATATGCATATTTGGTATGATAATTTTAAAGTATGGTTTGTTTATTTCATTTGAAACCATGTTTAGAGTAACTTAGGTTATTTAGTTATTTGATGATATTGTTAACAAATTCATGTTCATTTTTTTATGATTTGAAGATAGTGATTTTTTAGCATATCTGTCTCTTTTTGTTTAAATTATGATAATGTAGGTTATTTGGTGACACTGCATGTGGGTTTTCTCCATATATCATTTAGTTAGAAATTGAATGTCATAGGACTTAGGATTTTTCTTTTGATACTTATTTTTTTGACGTTCTATATACATATATTATTTATTTTCTTTATTTGATTTTGGATGTTCTCTCTTTGGCCATATCTTCTGTATTTGCATGTATTTGAAAAATCTAATTAAGAACCAATGATGATTAGTAGAGGCCAACCTCACGGTTGGGCGAATGGGGTGCCTAACACCTTCCCCAGTTCGTACCTTAGCCCCCGAATATTTGTTTTCTCTGGTTACCATTTTAAAGATCAGTGACTCATTTTGTTTTTCTTGATTTTTCTCAAAAACCAAGTGGCGACTCCATTTTTCACAAAAAGGGTTTTCAAAATTTTGGTTTCAAGGTGTTAAAGTATTTTTCTAAACATTTATTGATTTCTCTTATTTTTTGAAACAAAAACTCTAAATCCTGGTACCACAATATTTTCTGGCGACTCCGCTTGGGACTTGTTTTTCAAAACAAATAAGCAGGCTACACTTGAACACATCATTGGTTCTTAATATGAACTTTTCATTTGTAGTCTCATATGCATTTGTATTGTTCTCCACCCCCTGTCTGGTCATCCCGATACCCAGGTCAGTTTACTGTCTTGGGACTATGTTGGGAAGAAGGGCAAACCTCACTGGCTACATGCTTTCACAGGTGCGGTAAAATAGTTCTTGCGTACCGCTTGACTATGTCCTGCACCATACCAGGCATGAGAGGTATATACTTAACTCTATTCAGAAGGTACCCTGATTATTGACCAAAGCTAGCCTTTTTTGCATATAATTGCTTAGAACCCACCATTAGATATTGACCTGGTAGGATTATTTATTTTGTTTAATTGTATGTTTTGCTTGTGATTGTATAGAACCTTTGTTTGTTTGTTTAAACTAAGGTAGTTTCTCTTCCGGGTTTTGGCCCAGTCCGTTTCTGGTGTTCCTTCATTTTAAAATTGTTTCCTTCTCGGAACGTTACCCAGTTTTTGATCTGTTGGCTTAGGCCTTATTATTGGTTCGAGATAGTTTTCTCTCTCCTGGGTCTTCCTTTACTTATTGGTTTTGTACTCTTGGTGCCGTTTAAGCTTGTCTTTCCAAACCCTCGTTCAGGTTCTTGTTTTGAGGTCTCGTTTGGCTTAAAGCTATTTTCTTGTTGGAGTGTAGCTCATTTTTCTTTTAGAACCTTAGATAAACCTTCTTTTTGGAGTTTTGTTGGTCCCTTGCTTAGTTTTCTTATTGGTTCTTGGGTGTTGGGGTTTTCGATCGTTATACTATTTGTTTGCTGCCAATATGGGCCCAATAGGGGCATGTTTTTGTTTTGGTGGTTATATTTGCTTGTGGTCAGTTATTTTTATCTTTTAGAGTGTCAGCTATTTGTTATTGAGATCCTTTCCATGAAGTGTTTGATACTGGTGATTCTACTTTTGGAATTTAGGTTTTACTTCGGGTCTAGATCGAAGAGTCAGAAGGTTCGCATCCAGTGCGTATTTGGGCTTAGTCAGAAATTAGTAGGCTTTACAAATTTTTAGAACAGATCATTAAATCATCTGAAATGGCAGAGAATGAGGTGAACTTGACAGCTTTGATGAGGGTAATCACTAAGATACAGCGGGCAGTTGAACAGCAGACGCATGCTTAGAACCAATGTCATACTCAAATTCGGGCAATCCAAGCTCGCTTGCCCTGGGTAAACAAGCCGCAAGATGATACAAATAAGAATGGAGAAGACTTTTGGACAGATAACCAAGGGCAGAAAGTGCCGCCGATTGTTGTACCACCACGGGTTCCTCATCCGATCATAGTAGAGGAAGAAAACACTGCTCTATCTAGAGAATTTGCGTTGGCTAAGAAGATTGATCAAATGGAAAAAGTACTAAGAAAGACAAATGGGGTGAAAGAATACAAGCTGGATGTAGGCGATTTGTGCTTATTCCTGGATGCCAAGCTGCCAAAAAAATTTACGATGTCGAAAATATAGAAGTTCAACGGTACTAGAGATCCCTAGATTCATCTGAGGATGTACATTGGTACTCTCTCCTCCATGGGAATTGACGATCAGCTAAAGGCACAATTGTACCACCGATCACTCTCTAGAGCAGTGCAGAAATGGTTTCTCTTACTGGATGTTGCAAAAACTAGGACATGGGATGACATTGCTACTGCTTTTGTTAGTTAGTATAACTACAATGTCCAGTTAGATGTCACTACCCAGGAACTTGAAACCACTCGGCAAGAGGGCCAGGAATCCTTTGTGGATTTTCTAACCAGGTGGAGGGGAAAGGCTGCCAAAATGAAAAATTGGCCAACTAAAAAAGAATAAGTTAAAATTGTGATAAAGAACCTGCAATCTCTACTGAAGAAGTGTCTGATTACACAACTACTGTCCACATTTGAGTAACTATTCGACGCAGGTGTTCAGATAGAAGATTCGATTCAGGCTGGTGATATTGAAAAATCATAGACAAGTCAAAAATTGAGAAGGGCAAACCCTACAAACAACCAAAACCAATTTACCCCTGCTACCAACTTCATCTCCTATTTAAACAAAGTCAATTTGTTGAACCCCTATTTTAGACAATTAAATCCCTCATCTTCCACTTAGCAATCAAGTAATAACCAGCAGTCTCAACAGAAGCCAAGGAGAGTTTTTACTCCCCTCAACATACCATTTTTCACAGCCCTAAATCGACTTGTCGAGAAGGAGTTGATTAAACTTTTGGACCCCATGCCTGTATCTGATCCCCAACCACCAAGATACAATGCTTCCTAATACTATGCCTTTGACCAAAGTCATGGACACTTAACCGATAAATGCACGAGGTAGGGTCATGAGATCTAGGATCTTATCAACAACAAGGCCATTCCTCCACCAACAGCTGCTCAAAAGACCAATGTTACTACTAACCCATTGCCAAACCATACTATGCAGGGAAGGGTGAATTTTATCCAGCTAGGGTAGTCAGATGATCCCATCTGTTACATCTGTTCAGCACATCTCCCGTGCCTATGTGTTTAAGTTGAGGAAGATTAGTCTTGTTCCCTAATCAAGGCTGAGAATGGCTAGGATATGATGGAGGAATGGAATGATGCAGTCTGCGAAGACTATGAGATGATAATCTAGGTAGCGAACCAAGAAGAACATAACGATGATGATGATTGGCCTTTGGACTATCCGGTAATGTCATATGATTTTGGATATGTTCTAGATGGAATCACTCTTTCCCAGCTCTTTGGGAAAGAAGTTTTTGTTGATGAAATGCAATCGTACTGGTTGGTTAGGACAGTAATGTAGTCAGATGGAGAAGAGTTGACAGATTTTGGGCTACTCAAGAATAACATATCAGGTACATCGAAGAAGAAATCTAGGGGTTGGATGAAATTGATAACACATGGGCGATCAAAGATGAAGAAGAAAGAAAGAGAAGATCGAAAAGTAAAAGTTTAAATGACTTATGGGAGTTCAAGAGTTCTCCTTATGTGGTAGAGGTTAGACAGACCAACATGTCAGGATTATGGGATCTCGAGGAGGGAGCCAAACATTTAACCCAGTGTGGGCGACACTTCAAGCCAGCCCAGCTAGAAAAAGGACAAACCAATGGGAAAGAAAAACAGAAGGAACAAGATGAGGAAGATGATGCTATGCTAAAAAAAAACTGAATAAAACTCAAGCAAGCATCAGTATTTGGGGGTTGCTGATGGCCTCGCACAAGCACCGAGAAGCAGTATTAAAAGTTTTGAATAAAGCGAATGTCTCCATAGACGTGACCCTGGAACAATTGATCAGGTTGATTTTGCCAACTGTAGCACCGAAGGTAGTTTCTTTTTCTGACAAAGATTTTCCATTGGAGTGGAAGAACCACAATAAGCCACTGCATATAACTATAAAATGCTTGAAAAAATGGGTTCCAGTTACCCTCATCGACAACGGGTGAGCTCTAAATGTTTGCCTGCTCAAGACCGCTATTTGTCTATGGATGAAACTGGAACATTTCATTCCAAGTAACTAGGGAGTTAGGGCACATGACAACTCGAGGCGGGATGTGCTCGGTTTGGTGTCCTTTGCAGTATCAATTGGGCCACTAGAAACATCAGTTGAATTTCATGTCTTGGATATGCCAGCATCCTTCAATTTATTATTGGGATGACCTTGGCTCCATGATCCATATGTCCAGGCAGTACCCTCCACCCTACATCAAAAGCTAAAATTGATTAAAGACGGGGCAGTACTCACCATCCATCGAGAAGACAACATTCAACCTCCGAGGGAAGACGGGTCGACTCTTTTGAAAGTCCAACATGGGGCAAAGGATGTGTTTCTAAGCGGATTATGGTATAACGAGGCGCCGGCAGTACAAATGCTATTAAAAGAAGAGGAAAGCTATATCAATCCCTATGCGGTGACAATGATGTGGCACGTGTCCTATTTCCCAAACATAAGACTGGGATGTAAGCAACAGGAAATTCTAGAACCCATTTAGGTATTGCCAGCTTTGTAATGCTTCGGTCTTGGGTACAAGCCGACAAAGGAAGATTTGGAAGGGCCAAAGGGGGAACGAAAGGGGCAAAAGGCCAAGTATTTAGGAACTCTGAGTGGATACTTTTTCAAAGAAGGGAAAGATTTTCCTTACTATAGTTTTCTAGAACCATAGTTTGATGAAGACCCCCACCAGAGGCTGCCAGGACTAGACATTTTCTTTAGTCATAAATTATCTGACTCAGAAGAGGAGGAAGTCATAGAAAATATGGAAGAAAGAAAGGCTCAAGATGACAAAGACTAGGTTGATCAACAGGGTGGCACCAACATGGAGGCATTATTTAGCAGGATGGGTATAGCAGATCAAAATTGCCTGATGATGGGATGCAGTGGGTCAGCTGATTACACCTGTTTAATTGTGGATGTGGTTGCAAAAGAAGTAAAAAATTAGACCGTAGAGTCCTTTGCTTTGTATGATGCTGGTTTTGAGTCCGGATCTATTATGCATGAGTCTGTGTTTCTCTTTAATAAGCTGGATGTTAAGTCAGAGAGCACATCTGGCTGTGCATCCTCTCTCGCTGCTTTTGATCTTGTAATTATGTTTCTCAATATCAATGAAATGAGCAAGACATTTGGTTACTCTGCTTTGTATGATTTATTTTATATGTTTTTTTACTATTTTGAATTCGATGGGGATGTCACTGAAGAAAAAAAAAATTTTATGAAAAGAGAAGAAGAAATGCGCTTAACCTATAACTGAAGAAACTTTGTCAATTAATCTAAATAATGAAACTAATCCACAAATTGTGTAAATCAGGTTTTCATTATCTTTAGTTGAACGTGAGCAATTAATAACCTTATTAAAAGAATTCAAAGACGTCTTTGCATAGTCTTACGAGGATAGACTCGGTATTAATCCCGATGTTAAACCAGTCAAATAGAAATTGAGACAGATACGACCAGAATGGGCTCTAAAGATCAAAGAAGAAGTCACCAAGCAGATCAACGCTGGATTCCTTATGGTAACCGAGTATCTGAAATGGGTGGCCAACATTGTTCTGGTTCTTAAGAAAGACGAACGCATCCAGGTTTGCATGGATTTTTGGGATGTCAACAAAGTTAGCCCGAAGGATGATTTCCCGTTGCCACATATTGACGTTTTGGTAGATAACACAACAAGGCATGCTCTATTATCATTTATGGACGGTTTCTCTGGGTACAATCAGATCCTAATGGACCCTAAGGACAGAGAAAAGACAACATTCATTACACCTTTGGGCACCTACTGTTATCGTGTGATGCCATTCGATTTAAAGAGGGGCGACCTATCAAAGGGCTGCCACTACTTTGCTGCATGACATGATACACAAGGAAGTCGAGGTGTATGTAGATGATATGATAGTGCAGTTCAAGGATCGAGATGGCCACATCATAGCATTGCAGAAGTTCTTTGAAAGAATCAAAAAATACAAGATGCAGCTCAACCCACAGAAGTGTGCCTTCAGAGTCACTGCTGGGAAGATGCAAGGATTTATGATTATTCAACGGGTATCGAGGTCGATCCATCAAAAATCAAGGCAATTATGGAAATGCCTCCTCCAAAGACCGAACGAGAAGTCAGGGGCTTCCTGGGTAAGATATAAATCATCAGCCGGTTCATAGCAAAGCTGACAACCACATGTGAGCCATTGTTTCGTCTGCTGAAGAAAGGAGTCAAGTTCTAGAGGGATTAGAAATGCCAAGATGCCTTCGAAGTTGTGCGTCAGTATTTGCAAAACCCACCTGTTTTGGCTCCTCCCAAGTTCGATAGGCCACTGATTCTCTATTTGTTAGTGACTAACTCGGTTATGGGATGCATGTTGGCTCAAGAAGAAGAAACCAAAATTAAAAAGGTAGTCTACTACCTGAGTAAGAAGATGATTAGGTCTGAGATACGATATACGCCACTGGAAAACACATGTTGGGCTTTGGCTTGGGCCTTTCGAAAACTAAGGTATTACATACTTTCTTTCACAATGAATGTAATTTCCCAAATGGACTCGTTAAAATACTTATTTGATAAGCCGGTATTAACAGGAAGGCTAGCCCAATGGTTATTGTTGCTGTTAGAATTTGATCTTAGATACATCACCCGGAAGTCAGTCAAATGCAGAGCAGTAGAAGAATTTTTAGCAGACCAACTAGTTGAGGGAAGTGAAGACGTATAATTCTAGTTCCCTGATGAGCAGTTGATAGGAGTCGACGATGACAAGTGGACTCTGTATTTCGATGGCGCATCTAATCAGTATGGCTATGGAATAGGAGTTCTTCTTGTCACTCTTGATGAATCACATGTTTCTCTATTCCTAAAGCTCAATTTTAAAGTTAACAATAATCAAGCTGAGTATGAAGCGTGCTTAGCTGGGTTAGAGGTAACCCTAGAACTAGGGGCAAAGAAACTGGAAGTCATCGGGAACTCAGCATTGGTGGTCTCACAGGCAAGACGAGAATGGAAGGTTAAGGACGTAACGTTAATTCTCTACCATCAAGAGCTGGAAAACCTAATATTATGCTTTGAATTGGTAGTTTTCACTCATGTTCTGAGATTACAGAACAAGTTCACCGATACACAGGCGACTCTGGCATTAATGATTGATATACCACCCGGGGTCAAGATAAGTCCATTGATAATTGAACAGAAAAGAAAGTCGGCATACGAGATGACAGCCGCAATCGAGGAAAGCACTGATGAACTCTCTTGATACTTTGACATTTAGAATTTTATGAAAAAGGGAGGATATCTAATGTTTGCTAGGAAAAAGGACAAAGGAGCAATAAGGAGATTATTTGCACAATATGTCATTTGAGGGAAAAATTGTATAAACGATGGCATTCTGGAGTCAATAAGCAATGTGGCAGCATTGAAGAAGGCCAAGAGCTAATGAAAGAGTTATATGTAGGAGTCTACGGATCTCACATGAGTGGAAACATATTTGCCAAGAAGATCCTACGACAAGTGTATTTTTGGATGACAATGGAAATAGATTGCATACAGTTTGTACGAAGGTTCCATAAGTGTCAGATTCATGCAAACCTTATGCACGTTCTCCCATCCCAGTTGTATAGCCTGACGTCACTAAGACCGTTCTCAGTTTGGGGCATTGATGTGATTGGTAGGGTAACACTAAAGGCTTCAAACGGTCATGAGTTCATTTTGGTGGCCATCGACTATTTTACCAAGTGGGTGAAAGCTGCCTCCTACTTGGTATTGAAAGCTTCACATGCTGCTAAGTTCATTAGACAGAATATCATTTGCCAGTACGGGGTCCCTCATGAGGTTATCTCAAATAATGGCTCGCACTTCCAAGGTGAGGTCTTGGACCTTTTTGAAGAATACTGAATATGGCCCACATATCGTCACCATATTGGCCATAGACCAATGGGGCAGTCGAAGCAACAAACAAGAATGTCAAGAAGATTCTGTAGAAGATGATCAGCCCACATAAAGATTAGCCGGACACCTACTATTTGCACTCTAGGGGTATAGGACATCGATCAGAGCATCTACGGAAACCATGCCTTATTCCTTAGTGTATGGGATAGAAGCTGTGTTGCCCATTGAGGTGGAAATCCCTTCACTAAGAGTGTTGGATGAGGCCAGTATTCCAGAGAAAGAATGGCAAAAAAATCAAATAAAAGAGCTGCTATTGTTTGATGAAAGAAGGTTGCAAGCTTTATTTCACGTGCAAGGATACCAAAGGAGGATAACTCGAGTGATGGTTAGTTAACCCATGGTTAAGAAAACTTCCTATTTGACTTTTGGCTATAAAAAGAGACCCAACCCACCATTTTTTCCATAAATTTTGTGCACATATATATATATATAGAGAGAGAGAGAGAGAAGAAAATAGAAGAAAGAAGAAGAAAGAAGATCCATGGAGCTTGAAAGCTAAGTCCAAGGTTTTTCATCACCAAGAAATAACTTCTAAACAAGGTAATCAAGGCTCTAACACTTCTGATTTTATACATATCAAATACCTATTTCATTATTTTGAAACACAAATCTAAGATCAAGAACCGAAAACTCAAAAATAAAGGCATCAGGGTTAGATTTTTGGGACTGTTCGGTATGAATGTTGAAGTTGTGAATTGGTGTGGGTTTTTCCATAGGTTCCATGATGTCTATAAGCTCTGGAACATTTATATATTGAAATACAACACATGTATACAAAGAAGATGGGTCAAAAACTTATACACATGACACTAAGATGCTAGAACCAAAATAGGCCTGAGTTTTGGGAGTTTTGAGCTTTCTGCCCTGATCTTTGGAACATCATACCTCACTGTAGAAACCTGATATAAGCGTGGTCTTTATGTCCAGACCTATATTTTTGTGTTATCTTTCATCCAAAATTGGTTTGAACGCATATGAGTGAGTAGAACTTGAGTTATTGCAATTCTATCAAAGTGTGTCGGTTTCATACCAGCCAACAATGTAGACCTAAAATCTCTAGTTTAAAATGAGATTCAAGTTCTGGAAAAAACATGAATATTGTAGATAACATGTATATCTAGCTACCCAACAAATATGAGCCCAATATGTTGAGTTGGGATGGGTCATAATCCATTTGAAACTCTCTATTGTGTTTCAGCACTCAAAGGATACTTCTGTCACATATGTTTGTGTAGCCCAAAACCCCTATTGTTAGTGACCTATCCAAAACGTGGTCCACATTAAAATTGTAGCTAACATATTGAGTTACTCGATGTCCAAAAATTAGATCTTAAAGCCTTGGGATGATACCTCAAAACCATTTCAAATCCTCTATCCAAAACAGGCTCTGCTGAGTTTTGGAGACTGACAGAACCTATTTTCTAAAATGGCCAAAAAGTCTAACTTGTTCCAAATAACTACCCTTAGCTCTAAACATGAAACTTGTAGAGGACAGGTTGGACTAGAACATACTCAAAATGGGCTGATTTGGACTTGACTTGATACCCTAAAACCAAGACCAACATAAGCATATTTTCAATAAAATTTTGAGGAAAGTGCTGAACCATTTTTTTTCTGTCAAGTCTTTCACCTAGTTGCCTTAGGTTTTGGCCTTGGTGTAAGACATAAAAGTTGTAGAGAATATTTTAATCTAAATTATCACCAAAAATCATAATCCAACTCCAAGTCTAAATACCTCAAAATGCAGCGGTACCTTAGAATTTAATGTTTGAAAAAAAGTAATAAATAGTTAAGTTAAATCCTTAATCAAGTGAAGGATTGGGCAAGTGCATAGTACCCCTTAAATCTAAAAAAAAGTAACCATGGTCCCAAAAATTAAGAAAACATTCAATGGTTAGAATCATTTTAGTTTCACATGCTCAAGGGGGAGGATTCCGTATTAACGGTCGAGTCGTGTTTTACTTGTTAGGCACAGAGATTGTAGAACCCGGGGGTTCTACTTAGCTTGCCGAGGGAGGCTCGGTTCATATGCATATTATACAAGGTGAGAGTGCTTAGTTGTTATCTTGAACTTGAATTTATGTAAATGATGGTTAAAAATACTTTGAAGCGCATGTTTTGAACTATGACTAGTTTGACGATCGTATGAACCTATTGTTTTCAAAAGCCATGATGTTTTTAATTTAAGTGTGCTATCTACGATATTCTAAGCTAGCATGATATTACTATGAAAATATGGTTAATGTTATGTGGTTGTCCAAAGTGCCAAGTTATATGGGTTTTCGGCCCTTTATATCCCGTTAGGGGAGGTTGCCCAATTGTGGGTGTTGCTGTCCCTATAGGGGATGTTTCTCATTGAGCGGGGGTTTTGCCTTAAAGGTTTTGCAGCCTAAGTCCCGGGTTATAGCACATACCACTCGTGCTTAGTAGAGAGTGGCCCTTATTCCACCATATTGCTATCCGTGCATTGCAAATTGATGTTACGGTACCATTGAAACTCTCGGTCGTGAGGTTGATGACTACTTGGACACCGTTGGGGGTTGATTCTAGATTTGAGAAATTGGTCATGCATTTTAAATTTGTGGAGGTTGAGCAAGGAACATATTTCTATTTTCAATATGAAAAGGTTCTGTATAATCTGTGATATTTTCATATTCAAGCAAATGCATCAGTTTCTATATTTTTGTGAAAAATGTGATGAACTATTTTTAGAAAGAGTTTTCAGTTATCCTTAATTAAGTAACTATCTTTTCTGTTCATAATAATGCTAAGTGCGCTCTCCTATAACCTCTGTGGTTGCAGATACCAGGAACGACTAGGAGTTAGTCCACCACAGGTGTCGTCGAGTATTTTGGTTCAGGTGTTGGGAATCATTTTAGTCTCATTTTCTTTTCTTTAGTTTTTAGTTTTGGCAGCGTTTCATGTATAAAACCTGAAGGTTTATGATGTTTTAAAAGTAATGTATGCCCTTGAGATGGCGAATCCCTAGTAACTCATATTTACCCCTTTTAAATTTAAGGTCTAGAGGTTTACTTAAAGTTCTTGTTTGGTCTCTTTATACCATTATCTCTTGTCTTTCTCTTTTGTTGCCAGTCTGCGGCGGGATCACATCCCTCTATATAGGTTTAAAGCCTTACGGGAGCAGGGTGTTATAGTTTACCAACCAAGGCTAAGCTCACGTGGCTAACCCCAACTCATTAACAAGTTCCACTAAGCACCAAGTGATCGACACTTAACCAACAACCTTACCACTCAGCAACCAACCGCAACTGAGTCACACGCCAAAGACCCAAACCACGACCTCACCCTCTCCAAGGGTATGCAGTTCATATATACAAGAAATATAGAACACAACGTCCTAAGGTTGACCCATCATTTTATTTCTACCACGTACCACATAATCATGTTAACACTTAGCCATTCAAGATCATGTTAAACAAACCCCACATACCGAGGAGAACCGACAAGAGTGATGCATCAATTTGGATAACCTACTTAGATTCCTTACTAGAAAGTACGTCGGTCAAATGCATTTTTAACTTGACTTCTAAATTTTTTAATCCAAACATCCGAAGGCAAGACTAATCAAACCTAAGGTTCAACCTCGATGCTCACGTATACATAACATCCTCATGCTCAACAAACTATCATGCTCATGTTATAAAAACACTTAAACACATGCAACCAAGCACACACATCTTTCCTCACAAGGTGATGAACCATCTTTCCACGGCTCTTAGGTATTCGAACCTAGAGTTCTGATACCAAGTTGTCACGCCCCAAAACCTGGGTCACGTAAAATCCCATGAAACCACCGTTTTACAAACCAAAACTCTCCAAATGATAAACTCCATAGAAACCAAAGCGACAATGAGATTTTATTTGTAAAATAATTCACAAAACACGCCATTTTAAGCCAAAATGGGTTTCCCAAAAGATTTCGATCCAAAACGTCCTTTCAAAGCAAAACCCAACTTTTAGTCACAATAGCTATCTGCTCAAGCGCCCAGAACACCACTCGAGCGGTCAGACACCTGAGAGATTTTCAAGCTAAAAACCAAAAATTATTTCTAAGTCTCAAAAACACATCTAAAAATCTTTTCCATAGCAAGGATTCAAATTACCAAAGAAAGCATTTAACACAAAAGATACAATTTCTGTGAGACCCGATTTCGTGTTATTTTATGATATATATGTTTAATGTGTTCTTTTCAATACATGTATATCCTCGATGAATGATTTATGCTTCGTTGTCGTAGAACCACATGTTATATGTGTTTTTCATGTGTTTTACGCTTGTTCGAGGTTTAGAAAGACTGTTGTGCAATTTTTTGTTTGTTGGCTAAACAGTGTGGATTTAGTCGACTGAGGGAGTGATTCCAGTTGACTGAATGCCCACTGTTGTGGTTCAGTCGACTGAGGCTGGGAAATCAGTCAATTGACTTGAGGCATTGGGTGTTTTTGGCTATTTTAGTAGCATTTCAGTCGCCTAGATGGTTGAATTCAGTCGACTGAATTCCTGTACGAGGCTGAGGCTATAAATATCAACCTTGGGTTAGATATTTTCAAAACCTTTCTTCCTAACTAAGTTTTCTTTTCTCTCTACCTTCCTCTAGACTTTTGAGGGCCCGAGGCTTAGTTTTTCTCAATCTGTTAGTTGATCCTTACTATCCATGCTGTGGGCTTTGCTTCCATCTAGACAGAATCTCATTTTGATGAAGTTCGTGTTTATACGTGGATCGAGGCGTCGAGTTTTTGACTCACCAAGATAGGATCCTTGACTACGTTGTCTTTAAAGAGTACTACGTACGTGTAATAACATGCTTTTTAACCGATTGAAAAATGTTTTAAATATCACATTTTATGTTTAAACCTTGTTTGTTTGGATACAAAAAGATGTTTTATGATTTTCCTCGGTTTATTACATGATATTGAACGTGTAGATTGTCATGGTTTTCAAATGGGTGATTTTGAAACCAAAGGATTTTTGAAAATCTTGAAAAAAATGTGTTTTGGCGGTTTGAAACTAACCCCCGAGGTTGATTCTCAACTTTTAAATGTTTTGATGAAAACAGTGAAAATATGTTTTTAAGGTTGTTTGATCTCCACGTTGATGGTTGGATCATTATACATGTTTAATGTTTAATTGTGGAAATGTTTTCATAGTCGAGCTACGGGTTGGTTTTTAAATGATTCTGTAGATGTACGGGGATAGTGGGTATTTGGCATGAGTTGCCTTTGGTGGAAGTCCAAAAACATGCGTAAAGTAAGTGTTTTGTACCTTCGCATTAATCCCCATAAATTAAGTGGTGGGTGCTTTGTACCCTCGAGTTTTGGGCGCATAAATTAAACAGTTACGTTGTGGTCACTCCGTATAGAACTTGTCGTTACCTAACAGGTCTTAAATGATTCAGGGATAGGTAATAGACAGGAGTCTATAGTTGTTACCTCTATCCTTGTTGTGACAGAGTCGGTACATATGATTCATTTCTTTTTTCTCGATTATACGATCCAAGTGGAATATAACATTTTAGTTATTATTTTTCTCTAAATGCAAAATGTTATCTACATTGGTGAGATGCTTGGTTTTGAGGATGGAAAACCTTTTTTGGAAGCTTGATTGAGTCCAGTTTATACTATATAATTGCATATCCTGCCTTACTGCATCATAGTTTGTTTCTATTGGGCTTCAGCGCACGTAGTGTGATTTGTTAAAACCTTTTTTCAGGTGTCCATGTTAATGATCACGAGGGGTTGATCTAGATGTGCATGGGGTGGTGGAAGATTTTTACATAGTTTTCGTTTTTTGTTATACAAATATGTATCATGTATTGCCTATTTCTTAAGGCGTGTTTTGTAAGCCTTGAGACAGTATATTATACATGTATGGACAGGTATGCATGGTGCTCTGAGAGGGAACTTTGGGTATGCTTTTAATTCCAAAGGCTTTTCATGTTGTTTTATTAGTAAAACTCTACCTTTTTACAAAACAAGTGGTTTGACGGGCTTTTTACGTTACCCTGGATTTTGGGGTGTGACAACTTTATATCAGAGCTCTTAGTTCGAATACCTAAGAGCCATGGGAAGAAGGTACATCACTTTGTGAGAATGATTGCGTGTGCTTAATTGCATGTGTTTAAAAGTTTTAATAACATGAGCATGATAGCTTATGGAGTTTGATAGTTGGTGTATACATGGGTATGGAGGTTGAACCTTAGGATGGATGAGTCTTGTCTTAGGGTGTTTGGATCAACAAATTTGGAAGCCAAGCTAGAAATGCATTTGGACGACGTGTTTTTTAGCAAGGAATCTACGTAGGTCAGAATTGATGCATCCGTCTTGTTAGTTCTCCTCGGTATGTTTTGATTATACGTGTCATGTTTTATGTTAGTGATAACATGTTGCATGGGAGCTTATTTTGTTATGCTGCCTTTGTATAGAATTATGTCCACGTAGGGAGGACGAGGATGGGGTCGTGGCTAAGGCCATAGCCGAGGTCGTGCATATATCTAGGTTCTGGAAGAAGGGGACGTTCATGCCCCATAAGAATAGGTGGGCAGTGCTGATGTTGTACAGGAGCTGCTAGCTTCCATGAGAGCAATAGCTGAGGCAACCAAGGCTGGAGTGAGAGCTCCTGAGCTAAGGGCCTCTGTAGCAATGAGGAAATTTTGGCGGTTGGGTGCTCTAACCTTTTCTAGGGAGCCAGACCCTAAAGTTGCTACCGAATGGTTGGAAGTAACCACAACGATCTTGGATACTCTAGAGATTGAGGAGGATGCCTTGCCTGTTAAGTTGGTAGCATTCTGACTTTAAGAGGATGCAAGAGAATGGTGGAAGTTTGCTAAAACCACAGTGGATGGCACATGTGCCACTTTTACTAGGGCCTTTCTGGAAAATATTTTTCGAGTTCCTTGAGAGATACATACCGAGAGGAGTTTCTCTCCCTTGTTCAGGGGAACCTTACCATAGTCCAATATGAGGCCAAGTTCGCGAGCCTGTCACGATTTGCATCTGAGATGGTGTCAACAGAGGAGTTACGCACCAAAAGTTTTGAAAGGGGCCTTCGACCTTCCATCAAGGATAGAATTGCAGCGCTGTGTCTGTGTGTTTACATCGAGATGGTGAAAGCTGCTCTCCGAGTAGAGAACTCGATGGCAGAGAGTCGCAGAGTTAGAAAGAGTAGGAGCTAGTAGAGTGATGGAGGTACACAGCTTCAGGGGCGCAGGAACAAGCGCCAAAGGTCGTCTGGTTTGAGTTCTCATTATGTGGGATAGTATCAGCCACAGATTTCTACACCTACACCTTTAATGGCCTCGACAAGAAGGCCAGAGTAGAGGGAGCTTATTTGTTATCGATGCAGACAGCCATGGCATCGTTCACCTGAATGCCCGCAGAAGGGTTAGGCCTAGAGTTTAGCGCCTGTCTAGTCACAGGGAAGAGACCCGCCAATATGTTTCGGGTGTGGTTAGTCTAGGCATATTCATAGATACTGTCCCCAATGAGGGAGTGTTCAAAGTGTGAAAGGAGCGTCAGCTGTTCCATCTACACAGAGACGACAGGCCTCTCAACAACCTATGGCTCAGACGTCTAGGTTTGCAAAAGGAGGTGCCTCAGCACAGTCTGTGAAGCAATCAATGGCCCAGGGTTACAGTGGGCAGGCCAAAACACCACAGGACAAGGCATATGTTCTTGCTGATTTCAGTGCTTCCAAGGCACCGGTTGTGCCTGATGCTACAGCGACTCCATCTATGATCAGAGATACTCTCTCAGTATATAGATCAAGGGCCAGTGTTCTTATCAGCACGGGAGCATCGTTGAGTCACGTTTGTAGATCCTACGAGTTGGGGGTTACCGGTCATTGTTTGGAGTTTAACTTTATTATTCTAGACATGACCACGTTTGATGTCATCCAAGGGATGGACTAGCTGACCACCTATGGTGCCTTTATTGATTGTGATCAAGGAGGGTATCAATTTGTACGTCGATGGGTGATTGCTTTTGTTTTGTGGGCGATCAAGATGAGGGTTTGGTGTCTATGCCTAGTGTTGGTTGCAACTAGGAAAACTTGGGTTTCATCTTTTTAGCCCTCGTTCTGGATGAGATGGTTAGGGTTCGAGGGGAGTTTCCTCCAGTGGTTTGTGATTACCCAAATGTCTTTCCCGACGAACTGTTTGAGTTGCCGCCGAGCCATGATGTGGAGTTTTCTACTGATCTGGTTCCGAGAGCTGCTCTCATTTCTATGCCATCTTATCGATTTGTACCGACTGAACTATAGGAACTCAAGGTGCAGCTTCAGAAGTTACTCAATAAGGGGTTTATACTGTCGAGTACTTCGCCGTAGGGAGCCCTTGCTCTTTTTACTAAAAACAATGACGGGCCCCTATGATTGTATATTGATTATCGGAAGCTGAATCAGGTGACGGTGAAGAATAAGTATCCTATGCCAAGGATTGATGACTTATTTGATCAGTTGAAGGGGTCGAACTACTTCTCAAATATTGACTTGAGATCAGGGTACCATCAGCTGAGGATTAGGGACTAGGACATAGCGAAGACCACCTTTCAGACTCGTTATGGTCACTATGAGTTTCTGGTTATGCCGTTCAGTCTGACAAACTCCCCTACAACGTTTATGGGTTTGATGAACCGTATCTTCCACTCGTATCTAGATAACTTTGTAGTTGTGTTCGTGGATGATATCCTTATCTATCCACCCACGAGGGAAATACACGAGGAGCATCCGTGTATTATCCTACAGCTTCTGAGAGAGCATCGCTTGTACGTGATGTTCGAGAAGTGTGAGTTCTGGATGTCAAAGGTAAGATTTCTTAGACACGTGATGTCGAAAGATGGGGTATTAGTGGATTCTTCAAAGACTGATGTAGTGATGGGTTGGGAACTAACGAAGAATATCTTCGAGATCTGCAGTTTTC
The DNA here is from genome assembly GCA_032360265.1 of Heliamphora ciliata. Lineage (NCBI taxonomy): Eukaryota > Viridiplantae > Streptophyta > Magnoliopsida > Ericales > Sarraceniaceae > Heliamphora > Heliamphora ciliata. The sequence continues at coordinate 11,312 of JAUMHN010003075.1, read as the reverse complement.
TGGGTTTGTCAGGTTACTACCGGCGGTTCGTGCAAGATTTTGCTCGACTTGCCGTGCCGATGACACGTCTTACACAGAAAGGAGTTATGTTTGTTTGGAGTGAGACCTGCGAGTTGGCATTCCATGAGTTGAAGAGGAGATTGACTAGTGCACCAGTGTTGACTATTCCAAAATAAGGTTTGGGGTATACAGTGTACTGCGATGTGTCGCAAGAGGGCTTGGGTTGTGTTCTAATGCAGAGAGGTAAGGTTGTGGTGTATGGATCTTAGCAGTTGAAGATACATGAGAAGAACTATCCAACACATGATCTGGAGTTGGCAGCCGTGGTCTTTGCCCTGAAGACGTGGCATCACTATCTTTATGGTGAGCACTTTGAGATTTTCTTCAATAACAAGAGTTCAAAATACTTGATTTCGCAGAAAGACTTAAACCTACACCAACGACGATGGATGGAGTTGTTGGAAGATTACGACTTCGACTTACAGTACCACCTGGGAAAGGCCAATGTTGTGGCCGATGCACTTAGTAGGAGATCTCATGGTTCGTTAGCTTCTATAGCTATACGAGAATGGGATATGCTTGGAGAGGTTAGTGAGTTTGATCTATGTCTTGGGGAGACAAGGAGACGTGCGACCTTATTTTTAGTAGCTTCACGACCTGCATTCGTTGCACGTGTGTTAGAGGCTCAACAGACCGATCAGGAGGCTCAAATGATACGGGACCGTATTGCTAGTGGGAAGGACACTGCGGGATGGGTCGTGAGCTCAGATCAGAGTTTGAGATTGATAAGGAGATTGTTTGTACCAGAGTCGTGTCGTGCTGAGGTGCTATACAATTTTCATCATTCACGTCTTGCAGTGCATCCTAGAGGCACGAAGATGTTTCACTGTGAGACCTTGACACGTTTTCTTTTTCAGCATTTTCAAACACGCGTTAGGTGTTTTCGTTTGAGCATGTTTTTACTGCTTTTGATGCATGGTCGGGCTTAGATATGTATGCGGGGTAGGTTCCCGGGCCGTTGGCCGTTGTGGTGTGAATTTTAAAAATTAAAAAAGAAAAGATAATTTGGAGGCTTATAAATATCTTGAGTTAGATATTTTCATAAAGATATTTTTTAAAACTTCTCCAACAAGCTTCCTATTTTCTCTCTGTCTTCTCTCTAAGTTCTCGGGGGGCCCGGGGCTCGATTTTCAACGATTCAACAACCGATCTTTGTTATTGGCACGGTCGGCTACGCAACCATCCGATCAGAATTTTATTCTGGCGAGACTCGATTTTTCACATGGATCGAGGCATCGAGTTTTTAACTCACCAAGGTAGGATTGAAGACCTGTATGTTTTATAAGAGTGCTATGTGTATTCGGGTTTATTTTTACCGGTCGGATAGCTGTAGATCTGATTTTCTGTAAAGTTGAGTTTTTGGGTTAAAAGCCGATTGTTAGTCAATTTCGGTGGATGAAATCGTGTTTCGAGAGTTTCTTTCGTGGTTTTGAGGTTAGGCTTGGGCTTGTGTATGTCCGAGGGTGTTAAATCGGTGTTTGGAGGCTTCGATTTGAGGTTTGGAGGTGAAACTCGTAGCTTTAAACGGTTTCTGGGCTTGTTCAGTCGACTGGACCTATGAGTTCAGTCGACTGGATCATAGTTCTTGGAGTTCAGTTGACTGAATTCTTGGGGTCAGTCGACTGAACCGTGCGTTGAGGCGTTTTGGTGGTTTTTCAATGTGTTTTTCAGTCGACTGGGGGTTGGGTCCAGTCGACTGAATTTTGGGCTGTTGGTCTTATGGTTTTGGTTGGCTCATTGGGTTTCCGATTGGCGTCCTATGGTATTCAATTGATTGATTTATGAAAATTAGTTGATTCAAATACCTATGGATTCCTTTTGGGCTTCAATTGGTCGTGTGGTGGTTTGGGGGTCATGTCGTGGCCTCGGGTGTTGCGTTTAGATGCTGACCTTGGGTTGACGTGCATGGTTAGATTTTGGGAGTTGTGGCACGGTTGTGTGCATGTTTGTTATATGCGGGACGTGAGGGTCTGTGGTTCGATTTATAGGTGAGTTCTGGTTAGAATCGGTCTAAGGGAGGTTCAGGTGTTGATCTCTTGTTTAGGTGTTGGTTGTCCCGGTGTGTGGAGGGGTCCCGATTTGTGGATGGGTCCCGATTTGTGGATGGGTCATTCGGGTGTCGAATGACCGGTGTGTGGCATGTGATGTCGTGTCGGGTTATGTGACGGGTTGCGTCATGCTTTGAGGTTATATGGCTATGTGCGCTTATAGCTGTCTTTATGCATTTATAATTGTGGTTTATTATGTATAGATTGTGTAAGTGAATTACATTATTTTGGTATCGTTATATGTTGCATAGGTTGTAAGTATTCTGTGAGTCGCGTGTGTAGCATGTGACGTGGTTTGTGAAACGTAGTGACAGTACGTGGATTTATGCATTTAAATCATGATTAGGTTATTCATAGGTATGTTCGGTGTTATCCTGTAATATACAGTTTTATCCCGCGGTATGCAGTCTTATCCCGTGGTTAACGATTTTATCCCGCGGTATAATCCGTGGTCGGTGGTTCCATCCCGTGGCTTACGGTAAAGTATGCGATTTTACCCCGTGGTTTGGTTTGCGGTTTTACCCCGTGGTTTGGTCTATGATTTTACCCCATCGTATACGGTTTTATCCCAGGAATGTATGTTTATGTGCAAATCTTTATCTTAGTGTTAGGACTGTGGTTGCGGCATGTGAGAGCTGGTTGTTAAATCTGAGGTTGCGGCGTGTGAGGGCCGGTTGTATATATCATGGATTGCATGAATAGTATTGTGGGACGGATAGACCAGTTTTCAAACTGTTTTTAAGAGTCGTGTGAATCGCGATCTAAAAACCCTTTGTCAACTGTTTTCAAGGCTCCTGTGAGTGAGTCAAAAATATGGTTTGTATCCTCACTTTCCCGTTTGCATGTGAAAATTATTTTAAAGGCTTGAAAGAAAGTCTAAACCTACACTTCAATTTCCTAGCACGTTTTTTTTATACTGCATGCCTGCCTAGTTTCTGCTGAGCCTTGGCTCACGGTATGGGATTTACTTTTCTTTAGGTACCGGTCACGCGGGTTGATCTGGAGGTGCTGGAGAGGTAGAAGAGTTATTTTAAAGGCTTAAAAGACAGTCTTCTTTTTTGTTTATGTCTGTATCATGTATGCTTAGTACATGTTTCTCGGTGTTGGAGCCTTGTAATGTATGCCATTTGACGTTTATATACAATGCATGTATATTTATTTTGAGAGTGTATTCCCGGGCTGGGTGTTGTGGTTGTTTATTTATGGGTGTTTCAGGTGGCCCGGAGTTTGGGGCATGACAACTTGGTATCAGAGCTCTGGGTTCGAATACCTAAGAGCCGTGAGAAGAGGTTGCATCACCGTGTGAGGTTGATTGCGTGTGCTTGACTGCATGTGTTTAGACGCTTTGATAACATGATCATGTCAGCATGTTAGCTTTGTGAATGATGTGTATATGTGAGCATGAAGGTTGAATCTTAGGAGTGATAGTCCTGCCTTTGGGCGTTTGGATTAACAAACTTGGGAGCTAAGTTAAAAACGTGTTTAGCTGACGTGATTTCTAGCAGGGAGTCTGAGTAGGTTATCCAGATTGACTCGTCATTCTTGTTGGTTTTTCTCGGTATATGGGGTTTTATATAGCATGAACCTATGTGCTTATGTGTTAGCATGCTTATGTGGTTTATGCTATGTGCTACATCTTATGTCCTATCTTTTTCCTATAGACGCGATGTCTGCGAGACGAGGGCGAGGCCGTGGTCGAGGCCTTGGCTGTGGTGCTGGACAAGGGGATGTTCCTGTCCCTGATGCTGGGGATGCCATTGCACCTCTGGGACCGATGGACGCGACGGAGTTGTTGCGTGTGCTGGATGATTCTATCTAGCAGTTAGTTAGAGGTTAGATTGCTAGGGAGAGAGAGGGAGTACCAGAGGCGAGAGCTACAGTGACGATGTGGGAGTTTAGGCGCATGGATCCACCTACCTTTGTGGGAGATCCTGATCCTATTGTGGCGACAGAGTGGCTGGAGTTTGTGACTCATATCCTAGACACATTGCAGATTGAGGAGGACGAGTTACGGGTTTCTTTTGCTACCTTTTAGTTGAGGGGTGCTGCTCATGCATGGTGGAAGTATGCCAGGACCATTGCGAGAGTCACATGGGCAGCTTTTACAAGAGTGTTTCTGGAGAAATACTTCCCGACTTCAAGGAGGGATTTGTACAGGGAGAAGTTCTACACTCTCACCCAGGGGTCCATGGATGTCATGTAATACGAGGCCAAGTTTACATGCTTGTCCCGGTTTGCACTGAAGTTGGTGAGCACAGACAAGTTGCGATCAATGAGGTTCGAGCGGGGCTTGAGGCCAAGGATTAGGGAGCGTGTGGTCGCGATGGTACTTCGTGTCTTCACAGAGCTGGTGGAGGCAGCACCGAGGGTGGAGAATACTATGACTGAGATTCGAGCTTCTAGGGAAGCTAAGATACCTTAGGGTGGAACAGAGGCACAGAGCAGAGGGAGGCCAGATGTTATCGATGTGGAGAGCCGGGGCTTCGTGTTCCATATTGCCCGCAGCCGAGACAGTATCGAGACCCACAGTTGAGGTAGTCTCAGAGCTCCGTATCGGATCAGTCACAGGACAGGGAGATGCCGATTTGTTACAGATGTGGTCAGATGGGGCACATCCGCAGGACTTGTCCCCAGAGAGAGGGTACGTCGAGTACAATGGGGACACCAGCGAGCTCGTATGTGCAGGAGCAACAGCAGTATCCTACAGTTCAGACTTCCTAGATGGCAGGTGGGAGTACGTCTGTTTAGTCGGTGCTCCAACCGACAGCGTCGAGTTCTGGTGAACAGGACAGTGCGACACTGCCACGAGCGTATTCTCTAATCACTCCCAGTTCTTCTCGGGCACCAGTCATGCCGGATGACGCAGATATGCCTTTAGCGAATAGAGGTACTTTCTGAGAATGTAGGCTTTAGGCTAGTTTCCTTGTTGCATCAGTTTGGGAGTTGGTGATAAATTCCATGGATGATGTGCTGTGTTGAGGCAGAGGTTGGTGATGATGTGAGGTTGGGGTGAGTGGTAGATCCCCGGTCTTTGAGATAGTTAGCCACTGTTTAGGATGCCTGACCTTGTTTGACCATATCCTAGGAATGGTTTGGCTGACCATCTCATATGCCTGTGTCGATTACGATCGACGGTTGGTTGTTTTGACCTTGATTCGAATTTCGGGGGCAAAATTCCTTTTAAGGAGGGTAGAGTTGTGAGACCCTGACCCGTTTTCTTTTTCAGCGTTTTTGGGCGCGCGTTACATGTTTTTGTTTGAGCATGTTTTTATTGCTTTTGATCCATAATCGGACTTAGATATGCATGCGGGGTAGGTTCCCGAGCCAGGGGCCATTGTGATGCGAATTTCAAAAATTTCAAGAAAAAGATATTTTGGAGACCTATAAATATCTAGAGTTAGATATTTTCATAAAGATATTTTTTAAAACTTCTCTAACAAGTTTTCTACTTTTTCTCTGCCTTCTCTCTAAGTTCTCGGGGGCTCGGGGCACGGTTTTCAACGATCCAACAACCGATCTTTGTTATTGGCACGGTGGGATACGCAACCATCCGATTAGAATTTTATTTCGGCGAGGCTCGATTTTGCATGTGGATCAAGAAGTTGAGTTTTTAACTCACTGAGGTAGGATTCTAGACCTGTATGTTTTATAAGGGTGCTATGTGTAATCGGGTGTATTTTTATCGGTCGGATAGTTATAGATCTGATTTTCTATAAAGTTGGATTTTTGGGTTAAAAACCAGTTGTTAGTCGATTTCAGTGGATGAAATCGTGTTTCAAGAGTTTCTTTCATGATTTTGAGGTTAGGCTTGGGAGTGTGTATGTCCGAGGGTGTTAAATCGGTGTTTGGAGGTTTCGATTTGAGGTTTAGAGGTGAAACCCATAGCTTTAAACGGTTTCTGGGCTTGTTCAATCGACTAGACCTATGAGTTCAGTCGACTGGATCATAGTTCTTGGGGTTCACTCGACTGAACTCTTAGGGTCAGTCGACTGAACCGTGCGTTAAGGCATTTTGGTGGTTTTCTAGTGTGTTTTTCAGTCAACTGGGGGTTGGGTCTTGTCGACTAAATTCTGGGTTGTTGGTCTTATGGTTTTGGTTGGTTCCTTGGGTTTTCGATTGGCGTCCTATGGTATTCATGTGATTAATTTATAGGAATTAGTTGATTCAAATACCTGTGGATTCCTTTTGGGGTTTGGTTGGTTGTGTGGTGGTTTGGGGGTCGTGTCGTGGCCTCGGGTCTTCCGTTTAGATGCTAACCATGGGTTGACGTGCATGGTTAGATTTTGGGAGTTGTGGCCCGGTTGTATGCATGTTGGTTATGTGCGGGACAAGTGGATTCGTGGTTCAGTTTATAGGTGGGTTCTGGTTAGAATCGGTCTATGGGAGGTTCAGGTGTTGATCTCCGATTTAGGTGTTGGTTGTCCCAGTATGTGGACGGGACCTGATATGTGGATGGGTCGTTCGGGTGTTGAATAACGGGGGTGTGGCATGTGATGTCGTGTCGGGTTATGTGACGGGTGGCGTCATGCTTTGAGGTTACATGGCTATGTGTGCTTATAACTGTCTTTATGCATTTATAATTGTGGTTTATTATACATGGATTATGTAAGTGAATTACATAATTTTGGTATCGTTATGTGTACCGTTGTTGCATGCTTTAAAACTCAGAAGTTTTATAGGCATGGTTATGTGAAATATGCGGAACGAATTCATGTGGTATATGTTGCATAGGTTGCAAGTATTCTGTGAGTCGAGTGTGTAGCATGTGACGTGGTTTGTGAAACATAGTGACAGTACGTGGATTTATACATTTAAATCCTGATTAGGTTATGGATAGGTATGTTCGGTGTTATCCCGTAATGTACAGTTTTATCCAGTAATATGCGGCTTTATCCCGCGGTATGCGGTCTTTATCCCGTGGTTTACGATTTTATCCCGTGGTATTATCCATGGTCGGCGGTTCCATCCCGTGGCTTACGGTAAAGTATGCGGTTTTACCCTGTGGTTTGGTTTGCGGTTTTACCCCGTGGTTTGGTCTATGGTTTTACCCCATGGTATACGTTTTATCCTGGAAATGTATGTTTATGTGCGGATTTTTATCTCAGTGTTAAGACTATGGTTGTGGCGTTTGAGAGATGGTTGTTAAATCTGAGGTTGCGGCGTGTGAGGGCCGGTTGTATGTATCATGGATTGCATGAACTGCATTGTGGGATGGATAGACCAGTTTTCAAACTGTTTTTAAGAGTCGTGTGAATCGCGATCTAAAAACCCTTTTTTAACTATTTTTAAGGCTCCTATGAGTGAGTCAAAAACATGGTTTATATCCTCACTTTCCCGTTTGTATGTGAAAATTGTTTTAAAGGCTTGAAAGAGTCTAAACCTGCACTTCGATTTCCTAGCATGTTTTGTTTATACTACATACCTGTCTAGTTTTTGTTGAGCCTTGGCTCACGGTATGGGATTTACTTTTCTTCAGGTACTGGTCACGCGGGTTGATCTGGAGGTGCTGAAAAGGTTGAAGAGTTATAGTCTTCTTTTTTGTTTATGTTTGTATCATGTATGCTTAGTACATGTTTCTCGGCATTAGAACCTTATAATGTATGCTATTTGACATTTATATACAATGCATGTATGTTTATTTTGAGAGTGTATTCTCGGGCTGGGTGTTGTGGTTGTTTATTTATGGGTGTTTCACGTGGCCCGGAGTTTGGGGCGTGACAATCACAATCTGCGCCATCTGTTCTTGTGGACGGGAATGAAGAGGGACGTGATCCGGTTCATTTCTCGGTGCCTTACCTATCAGCAGGTAAAGGCGAAACACCAGAAACCTGCAGGATTGTTACAATTGTTGCCGATATCTGAGTGGAAGTGGGAGAACATCACGATGGATTTTGTATCAAGACTTCCTCGATCGTCGAAGGGACACGATGCTGTTTAGGTTGTGGTGGATAGATTGACGAAGTTTGCACACTTTCTTCCCATTCGTATGAAGGATTCGGTGGGAAGACTGGGTAGGTTGTATGTCCGTGAGATAGTCCGACTACACGGAGTACCTATGACTATTATTTCTGATCGAAACCCGTACTTTATATCTCGCTTTTGGCAGTCTTTCGATGGCTTTGGGGACGCGCTTGACGTTCAGTACAGCTTTTCACCACAGATAGACGGTCAGTCTGAGAGGACCATACAGATTTTAGAGGACATGTTGAAAGCCTGTGTACTCGATTCTTGGGAAGATCATTTACCATTGGCAGAGTTTTCATACAACAACAGTTATCAATCTAGTATTGGGATGGCACCATATGAGGTTTTGTATAGTAGACTGTGTAGGTCACCTGTGTGTTGGGAAGATGTGGAAGAGACCACAGTTTTGGGTCCTGAGTTGGTACGGGAGATGACAGAGAAGATTACCGTGATTCGCCAACGTCTAGTGACAGCTCAAAGTCACCAGAAGAGCTATGCTGATCAGCGGAGGAGACTGTTGGAGTTTGCAGTGGTGGACCATATGTTTCTAAAAGTCTCGCCACGTAGAGGTTTGAAGATTGTTAGGGTTGGTATACTGAAATCATGTTTTTAGTATTTTATTTTATTTTAATAAAATTAATTTTTTATTTTATGAGAATCTTTATGAGCAATGTATGTGTATCATTTCTTTGATATGTATGGATGTCCAATATTCTGTAGAGTATTTAATCTGGTGTGTAGAGTACGGCTTGCACACAGAAGATAAGATTTTAGGTTCTTGCAGAATATAAGTTTAATGTTCACAGTTTAGATGGAAATGGACATACCATCAATACGACTGTGGTATAGAGTTTTAGTAGGCCGGTCTTGGTTACGGGGAACAGATAATAATGTCGTTTATTGTTCCGACTCTCTGTGCTAGTACACTTTGTGTCTATTGATCGGGACATTTGGGGTGATTAATTTTATATTAACTACTGACTATATAAATTAATTCACACCCCAAGGTTATTATGAATAGTGTTTATCCTCTTAATCCTGAAATAATTTTTAATTTGCATATATTTAATATTTATTATTTTGATTCATTAGAGGGTGCAATCTTATATGCGTCTATATTTCCGGTGAGTTGGATAGCGGTATTATTTATATGGCAAATATTAATTATTGACGAAATTCACGTCCTGAAAATTGGAATTGACGATACCCCCTTAAGGATGCTTATAAGTTTTGACCCGGCCAAACCCTACTGGTGGATTTAATTATTCGGTGGTCAAATAAGTTAGGCAGAAGGGCTTAAGGAATATGAAGATGCCAATTAAATTAAACTGTCAGTAATTAAATTTAATTGGCGGGTATCAGAAATTTTAACGTGGGAAGAAATGGTAAACATTTAATAGCAGGAGCTCAATGCAAAAATGGTCTTGAGATTATGGGTCAGAGTGCAATTATAGTTCTTAAGTGGTGTGAACTGTAATTCAGTATTTTATAAAAATTACAAAAATCGCTGCTAGTTTTTCATGATTACATATACCGCTATGCGTCTTTCTTTTATTGCAGAAACCGCTAGTAGGTGTTTGTGTTCCATTGGAAGTCTAACTCATAATTACTCTCTAGGTCCCTACTGTAACCCTATATATGCGCGGGTAGGCTGAACCAGTTTGAGATTGATAGTTCATATATCATTATCATTATGATATTATTTTTGTCTTTCAAGACTTAAATATATCAGGATTCTGCCGGTACGAGTTTTCGGAGGATCGTAGCTCACACTACGTTCGAGGATCTCGTATGGGAATACAGTAGAAGATCTGACTGGAGTTTCAACTTGGAATCAAGTCGTAGTTGAAGATTAGATCGACAAGAGATATTCATCTAAATTAACTTTAGTTGCACGAATTTATTTTTGATCGTTCGACGTCAAAATTTTTATCTGAAACATGTTTCGATCGGCGTTTGCCGGTTCAGTTAATTTTTTACCGAAAATCGTTTTCAAAAACAATGATCTTAGTAGTATTGCCTCCAATAAATTGGTATCATAGCCGTTTTGTTTTTCGTTTACGGTTATTGGGGCCGGATAGAATTAGAACTGTTGCTAACTTTGTTTTGCAGACGTTCTAATTCTGATTTTATGTTCATCATTTATTTTCATGTTTGATTGAATGCGTGGATGATGATTATTATTATTTTTTAATCACGGGGGTTGACCGTGATAGATTAATTGATTGTGAACTCTACGGAGGTATAGGATCAATGTAAATATTATTGTTTTTCGAGTTTTTAGTTCCTATTTTTTAAAAAAAATTTATGTAATCGAGAAAAAAAATAATAAAAAGAACGAAGAATAGTATAGAAGAACGAAGGCGGCGGTTGGCGGCGGCAACCGACGGTTTTAGCCACGAATTGAGTTATTTTTTATTTACTTTAATTTTTTTTCTCTTCAGAATTTTTCTGAATATACAAAAAAAAAAAGGGAAAAGGAAAAAGAGGCAGCCGGCACAAGCAACCAGCAGCTTTTTCGGCCCCAAATGCGGAAACAGTCGCCGATTCCCATGCAAAAGGCGCTGGAGCAATTTTCACAAAAACTGTGGCGCGGAACAGTGGCTGCGCAGTCATCCAACAGTTTGTTTCCAAGCAAGGAGCAGTTTTTTGTTTCAAGCAGTGAGCGCCAAACATGATCCAAGCGCTATTCCCAAGTAGGCGGTTTCCAAAGCGCCACATCTGGCGCAAACAGTACAACCGAAGCAAAACAGTGGTTTGGAGATAGGAAACTGATTCCAAAAGCAAAACAAACAGAAACAGTGGCGCAAACAGTGGTTTGAGCAGCAGCTTTTTCGGCAACAGTGGCTGTGGCAGTCCCTTTTCGCTAAGGCTTCAACGGCGCAATTCCGAAATTGAAGCAGCGTGTTTGGTTGGATGCTAATTTTTAGCAAAGCAGTCCCAATCCCAAACGAATACAATCTATTTCGGTTGATTGGGATTGATGCTTTTCTAATCAAGCAGGGGCATCGCGGGATTTCAACACAAATACTGTTCGGGTATTTATCCAAACTGAAAGTCTATCTTAAATAGAATATTTAGAATTTCAATCGGATCATAAAATTAGAATATTTATCTTGCATTTAATTTATTTTTTATTAACTGCATAGATAATATTTATTGGTTTTATTTATTCTGTTAATTTAATTAATTCAAATATTTGGTTTTAATTAAAATATTTTATAATAAAAAATAAAATTA
>JAUMHN010003065.1:0-10473 GCA_032360265.1 Heliamphora ciliata | reverse complement strand
TCTTGCTTTACATTCTTTATTATCTTGCTGTTTCTCATTACATCACACACACACACTTTTGTACTTGATTACTTATTTTTTATTTGTTCTTGTATTTGCTTTAACTAACAAAAATCTTAATAGCTAGAAGTTGTAAACTTAACGTATCTTATAACAAAACATTTTTGTGTATTCAAATATTTGACTTACGAGAATTTTATTGAATCTAGTAATCAACAAGTTTTAGACTCATATTTTTTATTCAAAAGAGTTTTGTTCGTTTATGTTTTAATCTTTTCTAATATCAAGATTAGTCATACACTTTAAATAATAGGAAGATATATTTGAAATTCTCTTGCAAGATTTAAGTTTTAAGTTGTTCAAAGAAGTTGAAGTATTTTATTTAAATTAAAAGAAGTTCAAGTATTTGAATCCTTAGTTGTGCTTAAATCTTTTTCATTTAAAACATACTTGCCAGTTGAAGTGAACCTACACTTATATTTTTTTTTCTTGAAATAAGAAAAGTGTTGTAATTAATTAACAAGAGGTGAACAAAAGTGTACATCCTTCATATCTTAAAACTAAAAAGGTTTTTAAGCTCACTTTGAAAGAAATATTGCTATATACTTACATCTTAATCTTAAAGTGATGTTCAAAAATATTGAAGCTATACTCTAATTTGTTATAGTGTTGTAGTTGTTTAAATAAGAGATATAATTTTTGTGCACACTTATTCTTAAACATTTCAACACAAGGTATTGGTTATAAAATTTGCTTGTGAATTAAATAAGTGATATTATAAAGGTCATACACTTGTATTCAATGGTTTTATCTAAGAATTTTTTAAATACCCAATTCACCCCCTCTTGGGATTACATACGTAATATCACTATATTGGTTTGTACGTCATGCCATGTTTAGTTTCATACCATGCTATTGTTAAGTTGTACTTCAAGATACGAGTTGTTGTACCGTAAGCATCACTACATTGCACTTGGGGCATCTTGTGGGTTGGATTTTGTGCGCAAATTATTGGCCAGAGGATTTAGAATAAGGATGGAGGATTTAGAATAATATCATGATTAGAGAGTCCTTGATGATGGGAGTGTTGACAATGGGCCATATACGTCTTGAGCCGGGTTACGTCCTGAGCTGTATCACATCTTGAGCCGAACTGCCGCTATATGCCGCAGTGATCAGGAACGCTGACGAACGGCCATAATGGTGCCATTCAAATTATTATGTTAGCTTGATTTACCTTCGGGCCATGAACGTCCTGAGTCGTGTTACATCTTGAGCCGAACTACCGCTATGTGCTGCAGTGATAGGGAATGCTGACGAACGGGAACCTAACGTACGGGAACGTAATGGTGCCATTCAAATTATTATGTTAGCTTGATTTACCTTTGGGTTATATACGTCCTAAGCCGTGTTACATCCTGAGCCGTGCCACGTCTTGAGTCGAACGTCCGCTATACGCTGTCGTGATCAGGAACATTGGTGTGTGGGAGCTTAACGTACAGGAACGTAATGGTGTTACTCAAAATTTGATTGGTTGATTTATAATCGGGTTGGGCAACTGCATTGCATTCATCTGCCTCATGCACTTACACAATTGTTCTTACATATGCTTACCCTGTTGAAAAAGTTAAATTGTCAGTCTATTTGGTCTTAAAATTGTATTGGGTATTATATGATATGTATTGTAGAATATTTTGTTGTGAGTTTGTTAGACGGTTTAGGAAATTAGCTTCTGGGCTCCAGCTCATGGCATTCGTGTCACAGGTAAAGAAGAAGGACCTTTTTAGGAAGGCGTGTTCGTTGAGGAAGAAGACTACGAAGAAGTGGGAGAGTGGCAGGTGCCGGTTAACCATAACGACGCAGCTTGAAGACGTAGGATGTCTACTTTTTGGATCTTTTGTCCAGTTTTCCACGGACATGATGTAACTTTTGTTAAAATTTGTGGATGACTGTAATCATTAAGTATTTGGAACAAATTATGAACCATTAATGATGTATTAATTATCATATATAATTATAAATGTTCGCCTAGAATATGTCTCTTATTTATAGTTACATATGTCTCAATATGCCTGGGGAATGGGGTGTCGCATTTCAGATTACGAGAATTAGCGACGAAAACCCACAAAGTTTAGAACTCCAAAATTGGGTTAGGACGAGAGCAAAACCCTAAGATTCAAAGTAAAATCCTACAGAATATTAAGTTATCTAATACTGAATAATAGAAACCGAAAATATTAGACAATAATAAAGTTATAAGTTAGTCCAATAAGATCGAGAAATTACGAAAAAGACAAATAGAACCTAAGTGTAATTCTACACATTCTTTTAATCAAACAAAAATGAAACCTTTAGACATAAGGCTTAAACCCCGAACCCTTGAGGACAGTTGACATCAAAAATTTAAAATCCTTAAACCACATAAAATTATAGGATCACAATCCTACAACTTGACCCAAGAAAATTATGGATCATTAAAAAGATTACAAATAGGGTCCAAATAAAATTACAAAACCCAACTCTTTTAATTAAGCCCAAACCATAGTATTAGCGACGGTTAGCCCTAAAGAATACCAAATAATCAGAGAGAAAGCCCTAATATTCAGAGAAGACTCCTAACAGCCTAAATTAAGTAAATAATATGAAATATTAGATTAAAAATAAAAAATTCTCATAATTAGGGCAAAATGACCATTTTACTCTTAGTACAGCGAAAAGTCTTAAAAATCTAAAATTTGACATATGGACTCCATAAATCAGATATTTAAATACAATTAAATAATAAAAGACAAAATAATATCAAAAAATGACAAAAATTCCCTTAGTGGTAGGCCACATTGAAGTTTGTGCGCAAAAAGTGATTTTTTTTACCATTTTAAGCTTAAAAATGAGAAAAAATTGTATAAATTAAGCATTATTATAATTCAAGACTTTTCATACAAGTAATATACATAATAATACAATAATATAGGTCAACGAAAGCAAGAAAATAATTATTTAAAGTCTCTACATAATAAATAAGTTAAAAAGTCAATTCTAGTAAAACTAGCTTAATTTAGCTTAAAAGGCTACACCTATTTAATTAATTGCTATCAAAACTATGATAAATCATGAAAAGACTAAATTAATTATAAATACACTAATATAATAGGTTTAGATGCCAAAAAGATACATAAAATTAATATTTTATGCATATTCTTCTACAAAATGGTACCAAAACTTAATTTAAAACCCAAATTAAATGCAAAAATCAGCTTTTTAGTCTCCCAAACAGGCTTGGCCGAAATTTACCTATCCCAAGTCTGAAAATATATCTCTCAAGCTACCCCCACCTCCCATGCAACCAATAAAATTAAAGAAAATTTAATTTAAAGTTTCATTGCAATTATTATCCTCCATTACATTTTTTTCTTTAAAAACAAGGCATAAGCCCCCCACTCTCTACATATATTTTATGCTGAGAGGGTGAGACAGAGAGACCTCCAAAATTTCTAAGTGGTCTCAAGAGAGAAGGAGAGAAGAAGGAAGGAAGAAAGAATGAGAGGTTTTGGGGAAGCGAAGACAAGACATTGAAATTAAGACCCTTTATTCCTCAGCCATTTAAGCATCAAAAGAGATAAGTAAACTCGTTAAAATCCTTTGATATTCTCCTATAAGATAACATTCAATCCATCTCTATAATCAACCCTAAGAAAATAAAAGAAAGAATAACTCAAAAAGGCGTCGTAGGAGAAATTTTTGGGCTGTTTATGTATGAACAAACTTTGCATGTGTTTACATGTGTATATTCTTGAGTTTTATGGCCTAAACATATTATGGAGTTTTGGTTTATATGAGTTTATGATATGCATGCAAAGAAAACACATCAAAAAATGCACATAACACAAGCTAAGCAACTAAAACCCTAGGTAACCTAATTTTTTGGGCTTATCTAGTTTCTGCCACAACCTTTAAAATATCATAACTAATTGTAGAAAAATGATCTTAAAGTGATTTTTGTGTCCAAACCTAGTTTATTTTAGTCGTATTTCGTAAAACATTAGTTTGAAGTGATTTCGTTGGGTAGAACTCCAAATATGTCATTTTTTTCAAAGAGTGTCAGATCTTGACCACTCTGAGTTGTAGGCCTAAAAATCCTAAGTTGGAGTGATAACCGAGCTTAAGTCAAAACATAAAACTTCTAGATGACATATTTATCTTTTGGTCCACCAAAAAAGAGCCAAAAATAGGAAGTCTTTATGGGTCAAAACACCTTCCAAAGTCACTGTTGAGGTCCAGTGACTGACAGACCTCTCTGTCACACATTTTTGTGAGACCCAAAACCCAAATTTTTAGAATTGAAATCCAAAAGTGGTAAACATGAAAAATGTAGCTAACTTGTTAAACTAAATACTGAACAAAAATCACCCCAAAATACCCTCGGATGATACTCCAAAAGTTTTGATCACTCTCTGTTAAAAACACATTCTGTAGACCTTTTTTTCGGCTGACTGAACCCTTTTTTGTAAATTAGCCAAAATCTCAAACTTTTTCCAAATAACTTGCCTTAAATCAAAACAAGAAACTTGTAGGGGACACCTTAAACTAACACCTTCCCAAACATCAGACCCATAGCCCTCGAAATGGTTCCCCAAAACCATGGCCAATAGAGGCCTCAATTCTGCACTTTTCTCTGTAAAGTGCTGAATAGTTTTCCCTTGATTAAATCAAATGACCTTTTTGTCCTAGGATCTAACCTTAGTGCTAAACATGAAAGTTGTAGGAAATATTTTTATTTAATTGGTGCTCAAAAATAGAAAATTAAATCCAAACCTAGGTACCTCAAAACACTGTCGAAATGTTTAAATTGGTGCTTGAATAATTACCCAATTTTGGCTAAGTGTATAAGTAATGTGCCACGTTATGGAATTTGAATATATAGACTTTAAATGAATTATGTGAATGATTTGTGTGTGAAAATAATAATTTGATGAATAGAATCCATGCCACTTGGTTGAATTTATATCTCGTGAATTATCGCTTATACTTTACATACTTGTATTCCATGATCATAATTTTACAATTTCATGTAAAGCATACATATGTCATTTTAGCCCACGTCATGATCAATTTATACATGTAAATCGTAAATAGCAGTTACATATGTCATATCATATCACTATTGGGTTAGGTTTCGTGGGGTTCACCGTTTTATTTTGAGAAAAGAATAAAAATTAAACCTTAGGGTTGGTACCGTGATTGATGGAATTGGAATACTGTGATATTGGCTAACTGCTCTGATTGTGATATTGGCTATATGTCCTAACTTATTTTTGGGATGATTTTGCCCTAAGTTCTAAATACACCTTACTGTTTATGATGTATATTTTTGGTGAAGGTGGTTCGGGTGGCGTAATAATAGGAGTTAGATTTCGCAATCCCATGTTTGATCTTGACCTGAGATTCGAGAGCCTGAGTGTTGACTTGTGCACGCCCTTGCCGCCAGTGATGACCCCGCTAGACACTTAGTCCGCTACATAGTCATCCCACAGCTTAAAAAATGCTCTTTGTCAGTCAGTAGACTTGGTCAGCGTGATTGGGATCATGGGGTTTAGGATGGTTCACCTCGGTTTGGGAGAGTCTAGAATAACTTAAGTTTAAATTTGGATTAGAAAACAAAATTGGTTGCATCGCATTCAGCTGCATCATGCATTTGCACAATTGCTCTTATACATGCTTACCCTGTTGAAACGTTAAATTGTCTGTCTCTTTAACCATAAATTGTATTGGGTATTATACGATATGTATTGTAGGATATTTTGTTGTGAGTTTATTAGACGATTTAGGAAATTTGATTCTGGGCTTTGGCTCATGGCATTCGTGCCATAGGTGAGGATGAGATCTTTTTGAGGAAGTTGCACTCGAATAAGAAGAAGGTTTTGAAAAGCAAGGTCAGTGGTGGGGACCAGGCGACCTCGATAATGCAATTGAAGAAACTGAAGTTCACCAATTTTGCTCATTTTGTTTAGTTTCCATGGGCTTATTATAATTTTTGTTAAATCTTTTTGTGAAACTGTAATCATTATGTATTTTGAACGTTTTAAAACTCTTAATGATGTAATATTTATGATATCTAAATATGAATAAATGGCTAGAATATTATCCTTATTTATACTTATGTATGTCGCGACGTGCCCGGAGGATGGGACGCCACAGTTGGTATCAGAGCCTAGGTTTAGTGAACTTCCAGATCATAGGTTATGGGAAACAAGTCATTTTGTCGCATAGAAGCTCTGTTGGGTGCATTGTATTAATTATAATTATCATTTATATATTATAAGAACTAAAATCTGCTGCATCTAAGTCCTATAGTGAGTCGTGTTACCAAGATTAGAAGCAGCAGAGAATCTACGTGCAAAGGACGAGTAAGTGCATCGAGATCGAAGATCGGAGATTCGTGCAACAAGTTATTTTATTTTAAGGGGGGTAGACGGGAGTACGCACTAGGAGAAGTTTTAGATATCACCTCGAGAACCACCGTTAGAACCCCATAACTTCATCCTTATAAGTTCTTTTCTTGTTTACCCTGAACCCTTATATCAACTTTTATACCTAATTGAAGTTCATTGCATATCCTTCCTTCTTGTATCCTCAGTCCTCAATGGTACCGTCAGGTATCATTCATCGGTAACCCTTCTAAACCCAAGTCTTGTTGGTAACCCTATCGAGAATTTCATCCTAGAAAATACCCTTATCTTTGAATTTTCATTGTTGAGCCATGCCTAGATGATGACTAGTATTCGTATTTGATTGTCCTTTAATTCAAGTGATTATCCTTGAACTAACTCTTTATTTGTAGAACTCAATATCTTTCCTTTAGTCCCGAACATTCAACATTGCTAAGATCCTCTACCACCATTCATCATTGTAGCGACCCGGTACATTTTTATTTTTGGTTATTTATTGTGACGTAATTAAATTATCGAAAGTAGTTTCAAATGATAATTTAGTACGCTTATTTTATTTTATTTGGGTTAAGTAATTTGACATAAATAAATTATCGGAAGAATTAATTACGATTTAAATAAAGAAATGTCATTTAAATTAAAATTGGGTCTAAGGACAAATTAATGGTTGGGAATACTAGTACAATAAATTATTTGAGAAAATAAGGCATAAGTATGGGATTCTGTAGGGAAAAAAAAAGAAAAAAAAATTTAGCATCTCAGCCGAAGCTGAGACGCTTCGGGAGAAGCCGAGAGACAGAGAGAAAGATCGAGAGACCGAGAGAGAAATCGAGAGAGAAAGATCGAGAAAGAGGGATATATATATATATATATATATATATGAGGGAGAGACCTAGAGGTCCCGCTTTCCAGAGGCCTCTGTCTTTCTCTTCTTCTTCGGTTCTTCTCTTCTCCCTTCTCTGTTTATGTTTCCAGATTCCATGGAATGTCCCGAAGTTCTCCCCATAGCCGATTACCGCACCTCTGGTTCTTCATCTTCTCTTCAATCTCAAATTCTCTGTCACGGATTTAAGGAGATGGGAGCCCTAATTTCCCACAAACCCGTCGACGCTACCTCTTCCCCTCTTCTTTTTCCGTTTCTGTTTTGAGTTTTTGCTATGGATGTTGAACTCAAAGACCATACCCTTGCTTCTCCCAAGAATAAGTGAATATACATCAAAGATTAAGACCCAAATATTTTCCAAGTCGCCGCCTGTTGCGCCCCGCTCTTTTTCATCCTCATTTTCGTTGCTTCTATTTCTGCCATTAATGGAGCTCAAGTTTGGGGATCAGCCTTTCTCGATAATTGGTTGCCACAGGTGGAGACTTAAGCTATCTACGTTGAGAACTCTGCAACCAAGCAACTGGAGGCTGAAGTTCACTGAAGGGTCGAACCTAGGGTTTTGAGTTTGGCAAGATTACAAGACGTTGGCGGCTCCAAAAGGTAGGATTCAGACTAATGTGGGTGAATTGATTGTGAATTGTGTTGATTTACCTGACTATCTTACGAAGACTCTAACTTTGCAAGATTGACTAAGCTTCAAGATTAATTAGAATTAGCAGGATTTGGGTTTATGATATGTGTTGATATAGTGAAATGGGAACTTGGAATGGGTAATCTAGACTTTGTAACGTAAAGATTCGAGAATTTAGGATTTGATTTGTTAGCCTAAACTTGAAAAATGAGAATAATAGTTAGAACCAAGATGAGTGGCTTAAGCTAGTACTACTGTAATATTAATTTAGGAAAGAATAAGAATCTCAATAATTTGAGAGTTGAGATTTGTTAGCAAATTAAGGAATAATTAACAGATGAACTGAGTGGATGAGTTAAGAAAATTTGAAGCCAAAAAATCTAAAAGAATTCATATTATCTTTGAAGTTTATATAAACTGGATGTGTATCTCAATTGAGAAATAAATAAAATAAATAAATGAAAATGATTGCATAATATCTTGCTGATCCACACTTTACAAATCATCAATTGCACTGTCTTTAGTCTTATCCTACGAGCTACGGCTCAGGTTGTATGTATCCAACATTTTACAAGTTTTAATAAAAGAAAGGCAAACAAAGGATGGGATCTTGAAGAATGTTTTTGTCACGCACCAAACTCCGGGCCATGTGAAACACCCATAAACAACCACACAAGATATCCAACCCGAGAATATACTCTCAATTTAAACCATACATGCATTGTATATAAACGCCAAACGGCAATATTGCACGGCTCCAACGCCCATAAAACATGTTATAAGCATACATGTAACAAAACTAACAAAAAGGAAGACTACAGCTCTTTCACCTCTTCAGCATCTGCAGATCAACTTCTGTGACCGGTACCTGAAGAAAAATAAATCCCACATCGTGAGCCAAAACTCAGCAAATTCTAAACAACACATGCAGTATAAGCTAAACATGCTCGATAAACAAAGTGCAATTTTCAACTCTCTTTCAAGCCAATAAAACAATTTGAAAGCCGTTTTAGATCACGACTCACCAGAGCCAGAAAACCATTTTCACATGCAAGGGAAAGCGAGGATAAAAACCATTTATCGACTCATCAGAGCCCTGAAAATGATTCAAGTATTACGACTCATGCAGGCTGTTAATACAGTATTTTGACTCTCGTAGGCCGATAATACAATTTTTTAAAAAATTGGTCTATCCGTCCCAAAATGTAATACATGCAATCCATGAACACGTGCCTCTTCAGGACCTCGTTTCAGCCTTCATCGCACACACACACACACACACACACACACACTCGTGCCTCATCAGGATCTCGTTTCAATCCGTCAGATGTCGCACACACACCGACTTTCGCAGCCTACCTCATACACCCACACACGCACACGTGCGTTATCAACCAGGATTAACATCTACTGGATCATAGATTCATCTAATCTATTTCATACACATATGCAAATCTAAACACGAATTTAAAGCGTATAACCATGTATCAACACGACGTTCCACAAACCACGTCACATGCATATAAAACTCTAGGTTTTAAAGCATAAAGCACATTACACATAACGATATTACCTTATGTAATCCACTTACATAATCCGTACATAAATAAACAGTTATAAACATGCACATAACCATGTATAGCAATACATCACAACATCACCCGCCAAAACAAGTCGACATCCACTCACGGGACAACCCACACGACCACCACTGGCCTAACCACTCTCAACACGATCACCACGGATCCACGACGCTCACCCGTGCCAACACAAATCCAATAGCAAACCACGCACCCAACTGTGCATCAACAAGCCGTATCTACCATGCACGTCACCCATGAGGACAACACTCAAATGCACACCTGAGGCCACGACACGACCCCTGAAACCACCACACAACCGACCGAACCCCAAAAGGGATCAATAGGTATTTAAATCAAGTTATTCTCATAAATTAATCAATTGAATACCAAAGGACACCAATCGAAAATCAAAATCCAACCGTAGAACCACCAAAACACAACCTAGAGGTTCAGTCGACCGAACCCCACCTCCAATCAACCGAACATCCTACTAGAAAACCACAAATTGCCAAAACACACGGTCCAATCGACCGAACCCCTCGGTCCAGTCGACCGAACCTCTCGATCCAATCGATCGAACCTCGGGGAAAACCAATTTTGAGCTACGGGTTTCTACATCTAAACCCTGATTCGAAGCCTCTGAACTCTAAACCAACATCCTAGAACACCCACACGCATGGGCCTAACACCGAGACCTCCAAAGATACTCCCAACACCCGATTCCATCCACCGAAATTGCCAAAACAAGGTTTTAAACCCAAAAATTCAACTTTGAAATAAATGCAAATCTACAGCAATCTACTCGTTAAAAATCCACATGTTTACCCATAGCATCCTTATACAGTAGTAGCGTCTTGAATCCTGCATCGGTGTGTTTAAAACTCGACGCCTCGAACTACGTGCAAAGTCGAGCTTTGCCAAAATTAAAAT
>JAUMHN010003055.1:0-10473 GCA_032360265.1 Heliamphora ciliata | reverse complement strand
ACAGAAAAGACAGTTACTTAGTTAAGGATAACTGAAAAATCTTTCTAAAAATAGTTCATCACATTTTTCATAAAAATGTAGAAACTAATGCATTTTCTTGACCATGAAAATATCACAAATTATACAGAACCTTCTCTGTATTGCAAACATAAATATGTTCCTGGCTTAAACGCCACAAATTTAAAATGCATGACCACTTTCTCAAATCTAGACTCAAACCCCAACAGTGTCCAAGTAGTCAACCTTACCACTAGGAGTTCCAACGGTACCGTAACCTCTATTCTCAATGCACGGATAGCAACGTGATGGAATGAGGGCCACTCTCCACCGAGCACGAGTGGTATGTGCTGTCCGAGACATAGCCCGCAAAGCCTTTAAGGCAAAAATCCCCGCTCAATGGAAAACCTCCCCTATAGGGATAAATGAAAAACCCATAGTTGGGTAACCTCCCTTATAAAGGGATATAAAAGGGCCGGAAACCCTTGTAACTTGGTACTTTAGAACAATCACGCAACATTAACCATAATTTCATAGTAACATCATGCTAGCTCAAAATAACGTAGATAGCACACTTGAATTAAAGACATCATGGCATTTGAAAACAACAGGTCCATGCAATCATCAAAACTGGACATAGTTCAAAACATGCGCTTCAAAGCATTTTCATGCATTATTTACATAAACTCAAGTTCAAGATAATGGCTAAGCACTCTCATCTTGTACTATATGTGTATGAACCAAGCCTCCCCCAGCAAGCTATGTAGGACGCCCAGGTTCTACAACCTCCGTGCCTAACAAGCAAAACACGACTCGATCGTTAACACGGAATCCTCCCCCTTTAGCATGTGAAACTAAAATGATTCTAATTGTTGAATGTTTTCTTTGGTTTTAGGGACCATGGTTACTTTATTTTTAGGTTTAAGGGGTACTACGCATTTGCCAAATCCTTCACTTGTTTAAGGATTTAACTTAACCATTTATTACTCTCTCCCAATCATTAAATTTTGAAGTACCGCAGCATCTTGAGATACTTAGACTTGGAGTTGGATTATAATTTTTGGTACCAATTTAGATTAACATATTCTCTACAACTTTTATATTTTGCACCAAGGCCATAAACTAAGGCAACTAGGTGGAAAACTTAACGGAAACAAAAACTGTTCAGCACTTGCTCAGAGAATTGGTCAAAAAAGTGTCTCTGTTGGTCTCGGTTTAGGGGTATTGTATCAAGTCCAAATGAGCCCATTTTTTAGTATCTTCTAGTTCAACATGTTCCCTACAAGTTTCATGTTTAGAGCTAAGGGTAAATGTTTGGAACATGTTATACTTTTTGGCCATGTTAGAAAGTAGGGTCTGTCAGCCGCCAAAACTTAGCAGAGCCGGTTTTGTACAGAGGGTTTGAAACGGTTTTGGGGAATCCTCCTGAGGAGTTAAGATCTGATTTTTGGACAGATATTACGACAATATGTTAGCTACAATGTTCATGTATACCACTTTCGTAATAGGTCATTAAACATAGGGGTTTTGGGCTACACAAAAATATGTGACAGAAGTGTCCCTTGAGGGCTGAAATACAATAGAGAGTTTCAGAGGGGTTTTGACCTATCAAAACTCATTATGTTATGTTCATGTTTGGTGGGTAGCTAGATACACATTTTGTCTACAACTTTTATGTTTGGGTAAAAACTCGGAGCTCATTTTAAACTAGGGTTTTTAGGTTTGCATTGTTGACTGGTCTGAAACCGACACACTTTGGTAGAATTGCTATATCTTGAGTTCTAGTTATGAAAATGAGCTGAAACGAACTTTGGATGAAAGATAACACAAAAATATAACTCTGGACATAAAAATCATACTTATATCAATTTTCTACATTGAGTTATGATGTTCCAAAGATTAGGGCCGAAAGGTTGAAAGGCTCAAATTGCAGGCCATGTTTAGATCTAGTCTTCTAGCATCATGTGTGTCAATGGTTGGTCCATTTCCTTTACATCCATATTTTTTACACTCAAATATGACAACTCCAGAACATTTTCACGCCATGGATCCATTGGAAAACCTCAGGAAAACTTCAAAACACAACAGCCACACCAAAACAATCCTAGAATCTCACCATGACGCCTTTTCGGTTCATTTTCGGTTCTGGATCTTTGATTTGTGTTTGAAAATGGTGGAAGAGGTATTTGATGTGTATAAAACCAGATGTGTTAGAGCCTTAATTACCTAGTTTAGAAGTTGTTTGTTGGTGAAGGAAGGCCTTGGAATTAGCTTTAGCTCCATGGATCCTCCTCCTTCTTTCTTATTCTTTCTTCTCTTTTCCTCTTCTTCTTCTTCTTCTCTCTCTCTCTCTCTCTCTCTCTCTCTCTCTCTCTCTCTCTCTATGTATATGCACGAAATTTATGAAGCAAAATGGGTGGGTTGGGTCTCTTTCTATAGTCAAAAGTCAAATAGTAAGCTTCTTAGGAAGTTTCCTTAATCATAGGTTAACTAACCTTAGTTACTTTAAACTTAACTAGAGTTTATGAAACTTTCTCACCAAGTTTTGGAACATTCTCCTAGGTTAGCCACTTGAGTGTATATATATATATATATATATATATATAAATATATCAAAATAATTTTTTTTATTTAATTGTAAGAGAAAATTCAGGTATTTCCACATTAATTCGTTTATGGACTTTTCGAGCGTAACTCTTATCTTAAACAACTTGAACTTATAATTTTGAATTCTTATCCTCAACATTAGGGTTTTAATATATGCTTGTGTGGTTCCCACTCTGTCCTGGGTCTCGGGCTCGAAAAGGTTGAATGGTCGGGCCGATTCTTCTTACCAAACTTAGGTTCGAGATTTCGTTTCTTTGGAGATGTTCTTTTTTTTATTTATTCGTATCTTGAGTTTAGGTTATTACAATCTACTATCCTTTAAGAAATTTCGTCCTCGAAATTTACATGCATTGCTCAAAGAGATATGGATATTTCTCATGATAAGGCTTTGAAGCCAAAGACAGTTCGAACTAATAGTTTCTAACACACGACTCTATTCAACAATTCAAAATGCCATTAAAGGCTAACACATACCCTTAAAAGGAACTACAACTCAATGCATTTGAAGACCAACCCTCACCCTTACCGGGCTTCGCATAATACCTTTATAGGACTTACACACACACACCCTTACCGGGCTTACACACACCCTCACAGGGCAAAACTCTGTTAGATTAATCATACCCTTCCATGGTGGTATCTTTAAGAACACACAATCCCCCACTACAAACTCCAGGTCGCATCTCCGATTATCTGCACAACTCTTCTATCTGTCTTGCGATTGCTTCAATCTCTCTCAAATTAACTTAATCTTATCAGGGGTAATTTAAACTATCTCGAGTCCAAACAACTTCTTCTCTCAGACTTCTTTCCAACAAATTAGGTTTGTAAATTTCTACGGTACAATGCCTTGTAAGGGCCCATCCCTATAGTTGACTGAAAACTATTGTTATATGCGAACTCAATCAACGATAAATGTTCCTCCCATTTTCCAGCAAAGTCTATAACGCATGCTCTAAGTATATCTTCTAAGATCTGAATTGTTCTATCCGATTGACCGTCAGTCTGTAGATGGAAAGCCGTGCTAAACTTTAAAGTAGTCCCCAATGCTTCTTGTAAGCTTAGCCAAAACAAGGACGTAAAATGTGGGTTTATGTCCGATACTATAGAAACTGATATTTCGTGTAGCTTAGCGATCTCATCAATATGAAGCCGTGTAAACCAATCCACAGAATACGTCATCTTTATTGGTAGGTAGTGAGCTGATTTCGTTAATTTATCCACAATTATCCAAAATAGCATCACTCCCCTTGGGTGTTCGAGGGTGTCTGATTACGAAATCCATGGTATTATGTTCCCACCTCAACTCGGGTACTGGTAACGGTTGTAATAATTCTATCGGCTCCTGGTGTTCAATCTTAACTTGCTGGCATATTAAACATCTTGACACGAAATTCTCTACGTCCTTCTTCATCCCACTTCACCAATATATTTCCTTTAAGTCTCTATACAACTTCATACTTCCTGGGTGCATGGTGTATGTTGAGTTATGTGCTTCATCTAAGACTTGCCTCCTCAACTCCCCATTATTGGGCACATACTATCTGTGACCGAACCACAGCACGTCATTTCAAATTTCAAATTTTGTCTTCCCTTTAGCCGCTATTTTCGCCCTTATCTTGACCACTTGATTGTCCGCCAATTGAGCTGCTCAAATTTGATCTAGAAAATTAATCTTACGCTCAGAATTGCTAATAGGCCTTCATTCTTTCCTATGGCTAGTTGGGTTCTAAGCCTTCGCATTTCAAAAAATGTACCAGCTCCTACCGCTCGTAGATGCGCTATTTTTCCCCAATGGTTTTTGATTTAGGGCATCCGCTACGACGTTAGCCTTCCCCAGATGATAGTGAATCGTGCAGTCGTAATCCTTAATTAACTCAATCCATTTCCTTTACCTCAAGTTCAGCTCTTTTTGGGTGAAAATATACTTCAAACTCTGATGATCCGTAAAGATGTCACAAGGGACGCCGTACAAATATTGTCTCCATATTTTGAGCACAAAGACGATTACAGCTAACTCTAGATCGTGGGTAGGGGTAATTCTTCTCATGAGATTTTAATTGTCTAGACGCATAGGCGATAACCTTCCCGTGTTGCATCAACACGCAACCCAAACCTTGGTGTGACGTGCCACTATAAATAAAAAAGCCCTCGTTGCTGACGGAAGGGTAAGTACAGGTGCTTACACCAATTTGGACTTCAACACTTGAAAACTTTGTTCGCATCCGTTAGACCATTCAAACTTGACATTTTTCTGTGTTAACCGAGTCAAGGGTTTCGCAATCAGGGAAAAGTCTCGAATAAAATGCCGATAATAACCAGCTAACCCCAAAAAGCTTCGTATCTCAGTCACGCTAGTTGGCCTTTTCCAAATGACTACCGCTTCCACATTCATTGCGTCCACTTCTATTCCTCCTCCAGATATAACATACCCAACGACACCACTCGATCCAACCAAAACTCACAGCTTTTTGAATTTTACGTACAACTTGTGCTTTATCAGGATCTACAAAGAATCGTCAAATATTTCCTGTGTTCTTCTTCACTCCGAGAATATAACCGAATATCATTTATCAACACAATTACAAATTGGCCTAGAAAGCTTTTGAGAACCCGATCCATTAGGTTCATAAATATAACAGGCTCATTCGTTATCCCGAAAGGCATCACCACAAACTCTTAATGCTCCTAACGGGTACTAAAGGCAGTCTTGGGTATATCTAACTTCTACACTTTCAATTGATGGTATCCTGACCTCAAGTCTATCTTTGAGAACACTCCGCCTCCTTGCAATTGGCGAACAAGTCATCTATCCTAGGCAAAGGATACTTGTCCTTAACGGTCACCCTATTCAATTGTCGATAATCAATACACATCCTTAGTGTTTCATCCTCCATTTTCACGAACAGAACAGGTGCTCCCCTTTATGAGACACTAGGTCGGATGAATCCTTTTTCTAATAACTCCCGTAATTGTTCCTTCAACTCTAGCAGCTTGGTAGGTGATATTCAGTAGAGAGGAATAGAAATGGGCACTTTGCCCAGGTAGAGATTAACTGTAAACTGCACTTCTCGATTTAGGGGTAATCTTGGTAAATCAACTAGAAAAAAAAGGTTTAGAAACTCATAAAACACTGGTACCTCTGAAAGCTTCTTTTCTTCCATCTCTACGTCCATCACATGTGCTAAAAACTCCTGGCAACCGTTCTTCAACACCTTTGAATCCATAATAGCTGACACGATACGGATAGGTGCTCTACTCTTGCCCCCTTGGAAAACGAATTCCTTCTCCACGGATGTCCTAAAGATTACTCTTTTCCTAACATAGTCTAGCGACGCATGGTAGGATGACAACCAGTCCATCCCAAAAATCAAATCAAACTCAAATATAACCAAAGGCATCAAATCTACCAACTTCTCCCTATCTTCTATCTTCAACACAGAATCTTTACACACTTTTAATTACCACTCTAGCCTTACGACCATCAAGACTAATACCACCGCTTGAACTTAATGCGTCACTAGGGCTAAACATACCACGTAGACTAAACGCTCCACAGGTATATGCTTATCCATACAAACCCAAACACAACCCTCGTCATACCATAATTTATATTCACATCTTTCCTTCACATACGTACCACTCACCCAACAATACTTTAAACGTACATTACTAACTCCTGATTCTAAAATCTCTTACCATCATCACTCAATCCCTTCACACATTCTCTACTGCACAACCGAACCAAAAACCACTTTCACACTTTAACTATTTCATCTTACCCGCATTTTACCAAGACACTCGATTCACTTAAGGCCAATTTACAAGAACCATACCCATTAATTCGTATAGTTTCACTTACGCTTCCACTATTCTCATCCAAACACTTATTCCTCCTGCGTACTCACACTAAGTTGCTTCGCAACTCCACCAAAAATAATAGATTTATATCACCCTTCAATTTCTCATACATAGAGTCCACACATTCCCAAGAGAAGATTCCTTCTCTATATAAGCGACATTTATGCACTAATCTAAACATGTTTTCCCTAATGGGTCACATCACAAAAGGTTTTCAAAAGCATCTTCCTTGCGACTCACACCGATACCACAATGAAAATCGAATACCAACTCTATACGAGTTACACAATCTAGATGTCAAACGAATATGAATCGATACTTAAGAACATACCACATGAACAACTCAGTCTGTCTAAAATGCACACTACACCGCTCAAGCAATTTTCAGCGTCAGCGGGGCTAACTATTTCAACAAACTCCTTGGTACCCAAATTATTGAATTGTTTAACTAAAGAGTTACCGGTCCTTCTGGCCTACATTGTAATTCATCTTGCGCTATGTTCATCCGTCTAGCGTAGTTGTGCATCTCGAGTCATCCTTGTTCTAATCTAAAAACTTAATCCATTCTTGAACCTTCTACACCTTATCTCCTCATCAGGTATAAGTTAGGTGGCATATCGTGATAACTCTAAACATTTCATTTTGAATTTTGCAACAATCATCCTTCCTTGCTCCAAGTCGATGAATTCCTACTCCTTCTCATGCTTATAGTTTATGGGCTTGTACCACACGTCGAATGTTTTCTCAAAATGTTCCCAAGTGATTCTCTGGGGTAAAGGGGGTTCAACTCCTGGCACCAGCATCTTCAAGAACCGTTCCATGCCTTTCCATCAGTGGTATGTTTCTCCCTTAAACATAAAAGCTACGAGGTCAAACCTATTATCCGCATCTACCCCCAACCTATCCAGAATACACATGACATCCTTCAATCAATTTTATACTTCTATAGGGCTAAGGGTTCCTATGAACATCTTTGCACCCAGATCCTTAAATTATTTGATTAAGGGGTTACTGTTCCTCTCAGCTCGCATCGCGATCCAACTTGCGTTCTATTCGATCAATCATACAATCGCCTCCAACATCCTAGCGGTTGGATCAGGTTCCACCGGTCCCACTTGTGGAGATTCTTCTTGTCGTGCCTCATTATACTGGTTTGGTTGAATGACGCTTCGTCCGAGTTTCTCCATGCTCCTTCCTATCGTAGGAAAGCTATAACTTATAGCTCGATACAGGAGTCCAACTTATAGACATAAGGATGAGAACAAACTATATACAAAAGGTTTTAATGACGCAGGGTTCATCGCCTTAAAAAGATAACCTACCTAGGCTTCACAAAACGACATCAACACAAGGCCCCTCCTGGGTTATCTCCCCAATCTAATAACTTTCTTAGAATTCGCAAATAGAAAGCAGTACAAGACCTGTCCCGGGTTATCTCCCAAATCTGATAACTTGCTTAGACTTCCAATTACGACCCTGCGTCTGCAGAACGCGTTTTCCAAATGGACCTCAATACCAATTAGTCAGATGCCCGAAGGCAAAGGTATGACAACCGCCGGCCTAAACCACTCTTCTCAATAGACCGCGAGATAACACGCTCAACCTACGGTCCACCACAGACCACACTCCGACAAGTCTACAGAACCTATAACCTAGAGCTCTGATACAAAAATGTAACACCCTGCTCCTGCAAGGCACCAAACCTGTACAAGGGATGTGATCTCGCAGCATCCTGACAGCCAAAGAGAAAGACAAGGGATAAAGATATTAAGATACCACTTTTGGAATAGGTCATTAAACATAGGGGTTTTGGGCTACACAAAAATATGTGACAGAAGTGTCCCTTGTGGGCTGAAATACAATAGAGAGTTTCAAAGGGGTTTTGACCTATCAAAACTCATTATGTTGAGCTCATGTTTGGTGACTAGCTAGATACACATGTTTTCAACAACTTTCATGTTTTGGCCAAAACTAGGATCTCATTTTAAACTAGGATTTTTAGCTCTGCATTGTTGACTGGTCTGAAACTGACACACTTTGGTAGAATTGCAATATATTGAGTTCTGGTTATAAAAATGAGTTGAAACGAACGTTGGATGAAAGATAACACAAAAATATAACTCTGGACATAAAAATCGTACTTAGATCAATTTTCTACATTGAGTTATGATATTCCAAAGATCAGGGAAGAAAGGTTGAAAGGCTCAAATTGCAAGCTATGTTTAGATCTAGTCTCCTAACATCATGTGTGTCATTGGTTGGTCCATTTCCTTTACATCCATATTTTGTACACTCAAACATGACAACTTCAGAACCTTTTCATACCATGGATCCATTGGAAAAGCTCAGGAAAACTTCAAAATACAACAGCCACACCAAAACAGTCCTAAAATCTCACCTTGACGCCTTTTCGATTCATTTTTGGTTCTTGATCTTTGATTTGTGTTTGAAAATGATGGAAGAGGTATTTCATATGTATAAAACCAGATGTTTTAGATCCTTGATTACCTTGTTTAGAGGTTGTTTGTTGGTGATGGAATGCCTTGGATTTAGCTTTAGCTCCATGGATCCTCCTCATTCTTTCTTCTTCTTTCTTTTTCTTTCTTCTCTTTTCTTCTTCTTCTTCTCTCTCTCTCTCTATATATATGTATATGCACGAAATTTATGAAGAAAATGGGTGGGTTGGGTCTCCTTTTATAGCCAAAAGTCAAATAGGAAGCTCCCTACGAAGTTTTCTTAACTATAGGTTAACTAACCTTAGTTACTTTAAACTTAACTAGAGTTTATGAAACTTTCTTACCAAGTTTTGGCACATTCTCCTAGGTTAGCCACTTGAGTGTATATATATATTGTGAGACCCCGACCCGATTCATTTTTGAATGATTAAGTGTTCGAGATATCTTGTAACCTTCGGAAGGTGTTAGGTGCATCTTTGGCGTGTGTTCGGGTTCCATTGAGGCTTGTTTGATTTGGTTTAAGGCTGGCAAATCAGTTTTTACACAAAAAAACACACTGCCCTGAGGTTCGATCGACGGGAGGGGTTAGCCCAGTCAATTGAACCAAGTTTTTCTAGTTCGATCAACTAAACTAGGGTGTTCGGTCGACTGAACCTAGGCGATGGATGTTTTTTGTGTTTCCAGTAGGCTGTTCGGTCTACTGAATTGGGAGTCCAGTCGACTGAACTGAGGATTTTGGTGTTTTCTATAAATAGTAGGTGTGGAGATATTTTAGGATATTTTGATTTCCAGATCTAGTTTTTCTCTCCCGTTTCTCTGCCTTCTCTCTAGATTTTGAAGGCCCGGGGCTCGATTTTCAGCGATCGAACCGTGGATCCTCGATGTTAGTGCTGGGGGATTCGTATATATCTGGTAAAATTTCTATTTTGTCGAGGTTTGATTTTTGAGACGTCGGGTTTTGATCTAACGAGGTAGGATTCTAGACCTACTACTATTATGAGGGTGTTATATGTAATTATATGCATTTTTACCGGGTAGAAAATGCATCAAATGTCATATTTTCTGTTTAAGCCTTGTTTTTCTGATAGAAAGCATGTTGTTAGCTTTTCTTGGCATGTAGTACTGTATGACCTTCCGTAGTAAGGTTTTCAAAGGGTTTTGCTGAAAATGGTAGATTTTGGTGGAAAATGGTGGTTTTGTGAAAAAATCTCAACACTCGGTGTTTTGGAGGTTTGGTCGCCTTCGGGGTTGAGTCTCAATTTTTGAAACGTTTTGTATAAAATGGGAATAATCATTTTGAAAATGTTTTCGTAGTTGAGCTACGGTTCTTTTTTTAGAAGAATATCTAGATGTACCGGGATGACGTGTATTTGGCACGAGTTGCCCTCGGTGTATGTCTGAAAACGTGCGTAGAGTAGGTACTCAAGTCCTTCGGGCTAGTCCCCATAAATTGAGGCAGATGGGTGCTTAGCTCCCTCGGGGTCATAACCCATAAATTAAGTGGTTACGTTCATGGTGCTCCGTATAGAACCTGTGTGTATCTAGGCGATCC
>JAUMHN010003044.1:0-10474 GCA_032360265.1 Heliamphora ciliata | reverse complement strand
TATATATATATATATATATATGATATGCATATATCCTAATTTTATGTTCAAATAGAAATTCTCATGAGTTTCAAATTTCTGTTGAACATATGCTATAATAATCCATGTTCATCTCTAAGTCCTGTGTCCTGATTGTATCAAAATTCCCTAATATTGTATGATATACAAATATATTATATATCAGTCTTGAATATATCAGAAATTAATCAAAAAATAGCCCTAGATCAAGCCAAAACTGCCGGCCACCACCAGCCCCCTGGCGCTGTCTTGTGCTGCTACCTTAAGGCGGCTTCTACTGCCTCATTCGAGTTTCGTTTTTGACAATTTTTATACCCAAAAAAGCTCTCAAAAATTAGTATTTTCTTATTAAAAAATCTACTCAAAAATTGCCTAGAAAACCAAAAAAACTGCTCGAACGACTGTCGTCGCACCACCAGCGCCGCCGCCCCAAATAGTGCCATATTTAGGCTTTTTCCAGTGCTTCTTTCGTGCTCGTTTTTTTTTTTTTTGAAAAAATAGCTCAAATATCCAGCCGCATGATGCTTCGAAGAACGCCTTGAAAATAGTTCAAAAAAGTCCAGAAAATAGCCCTCGAAATGCCACCTATTTTTTCTATTTTTGGCTTAATTGGTTTTTGGTTTTTGGTTTTTGAACAGTATTTTAAGGTATGTTTGCTACTATTTTATGCCTAAAAAATTGCTCAAAATAGTCTCAAAAATAGTCCAAAAAATCATCAAAACTGCCGCCAAAACGCCGCCGGCAAAGTCGCCGGTGGTGGTGCTGTTTTGCTTATTTTTTTTTGTTGTTTTTGACTTATTTTTTCTGCTATATTTAATTTATAAATACTGTAAAAAAACTTATCAAAAAATGTTTAAAATCATTAAAAACTTACCATGATTCGTGGCCCGTAAAAATCCGAAACTACTGCCCGTGCCGCCACCTGTTCTTCGCGTACCGGAATATATTCAACCTATTTTTAAATAATTTAAAATAGATATTTAAAAATAAAAAATTAGTTATTACATCGATCCTATGTCCCGAAGGTTCACAATCAATCTATCACGATCAATTCTCGTGGTTTAAAAAAAAATTAAATAATCATCATCTACACATTCAATTAAACATGAAATAAATGACGATCACAAAACCAGCATTAGAATGCCTACAAAACAATAGTTAACACAGTTCTAAAACTACCCGACTCCGATAATTGTAAACAAAAAATAAAACAACTCTGATACAAATTATTGGAGGCAAAACTATCAAGATCATTATTTTTGCAAACGATTTTTGGTTAAAAAATAACTGGAGGAAAAAACGCCAAAACGAGCTTCAGATAAAACTTTTGATGTCGAACGATTAAATTTAAAACCAGTGCAACTATAATTAATTTAGAAGAATGCCTTTTATCGGTCAAATCTTCAACTACGTTTTTTTCTTTTCGAGTTGAAACTCCCGTCAAATCTTCTACTGTATTTCCTTATACGATTCTAAAATGTATTGTAGATTTCAATCTATCAAGAACTCGTACCGGTAGAACTTAGACAGTTTTAGTCATGAAAGACAAGTTATGAAACTGGTTCAGCCTACCATATATATTTATAAGGCTACAGTAGGACCAGTGGAGTAATTATGAATAAGACTTTCAGTGGAACACAAACACCCATCAACGATTTTTGCAATTAAGCAAAAATCTCATAGCGATATCTACAATTATGAAAAACTAGCAACAGAAAGTAAACCTCATAGCGATATCTACAATTATGAAAAACTAGCAACGACTTCTACAATTTTTATAAAATACTGAATTATAATTCACACCACTAAAGAACTATAATTGCACTCTGACCCATAATCTCAAGACCTTCTTACATTGAGCTTCTACTGTTAAATGCTTATCATTTCTCCCCACGTTAAGATTCCCAATATCCGCTAATTAAATTTAATTATTGACAATTTAATTTAATCGGCATCTTGATATTTCTTAAACCCTTCTGCTTAACTTATTTGACTGCTGGATATTCAAATTCACCTGTAGGGTTTGGCCCGGTCAAAACTTATAAACTTTTTTAAAGGGGTATCGTCAATCCCGATATTTCAGGACATAAATTCTGACAATAATTAATATTCACTATATAAATAATATTGTTATTTAACTTATAAACTTTTTGATTCGTACTTTCTAATGAATCAAAACAATGAATATTAAATATACGTAAATCAATAATTATTTTAGGATTAAGAGCGTAAGTACTATTTGTAATAACCTTGGGGTGTGAATAAATTTATATAGTTAGTATAAAATTAATTATTCCAATGTGTTCCGGTTAATATACACAAAGCGTACTAGCACAGAGAGCCGGAACAATAGACGACGCTATTATCTGTTCCCCGTAACCAAGACAAGTATACTAAAACTCTGTACTACAGTCGTATCGATGGTATACCAATTTCTATATAAACTGTGAACATAAAACTTATATTCTGCAAGAACCTAAAATCTGATATTTTGTGTGCAAATCGTACGCTACATTAGAATAAATATTGTACAGAATATTGGACATTCATGTATAATATTAAAAAAATGATATACATACATTACTCATAAATATTCTCATAAAAAAATTAATTTATTAAAATAAAATTAAATACTAAAAATATGATTTTTAGTCTATCAACCCTAACACGAGGAATTAGATGAGACAGGAATAAAAATCAAATGTCTTGTTTCAACCGCTCCAAGTAACAACATGGCATGGTACAGTGAGGCTAAACCAAGTTCAAGGGCTGAGAACCTGGAAGAAGAGATATCAGTAATGGGAGAGTCATTGAAAGGGAAAAAGATTGATGATAGTAAAATTAGACAAATTGAGAAAGCACCAGTTGATGAGAAGCAAACCGAAGCGGGGGAGAGTCAAAAAAAGGAACAAATTATACCCCAAGTGAAACTTTTGGATACCATAAGTACCGTATTTGATCATTCAGTCTATAACATTCTATTTCACCAGCTAAAGCCGAAAACTCTTTTACCCGAGGGACTAGTTTTGTGCTCTCTTGACATGAGAGAGATTTTATATGTGGATGAAGACGATTTGTGGGACCTTGAGGAGTTGGAAGAAGGGCTAGTCAACATGGAAGAATTTGATGATGATGAAGAAAATATTCCGGAATGCTACCCTGTAAGGACCCGACTTTAGATTACAAGTTTAGTGATGGTAAGAGAAAACAATCTTAGGACACAACAAGGCCATATAAGCCTAGGGAAACCAAAACCTAAAAATCAAACCCCAAGAAGTAAAAAAAAAAAAAAAACCTAATATGAAACAGATGTCCTTTAATCTCATAGATCATTCAGTTACCTTAAAACACAAATTCAAAGAACTAAACTCAAGAACAAAGCACTGGGCCCCAACCTCATCTTAAAAAATGCTAATCCTAGTCTTGTAATTTTTGAGCCCCACAATCCATAAGTGTTACCCTAAAATAGCAAAACCTAAATTTCAAGTCTAAAGAATAAGAGAATCAAGTATAAGCTCCAACTCAAGAAGAAAATATGTTTAAAGACCTAAAATCTCGTAACTTTCAATAATTACACTTTAATTTAAAATCTTTATGATAGCTGCGCTTTTAGCCCAAGACACCAAATATCACAATAAGTTGTAAATCTCATAAGAAAGCACTTTAGTCCTCACTCAAAATACTCTCAAGAGCTCTTAAAAACTTTAGTTTCAATAACTACACACCTGTCACGCCCCAAAACCCGGGGTCATGTGAAAATCCACCAAAACATCCATTTTATATGAAAATATAAATTTTTATACATTAAAATTTGGCTGTTGAAATCACAGAATACCCAACAAAGATATCTTTCATAAACAAAAATACATACAGATTCAATATGCGTACAATATATCGTCTTACGGCATATTAAACTTGCCTTCAGAAACAGGCATACCAAAAAGGAGAATTATAAAAGTCTTCCGCCACCGCGGGAACCACCAAGCTACTCCCCATCCACATCGTCACCTGAAAATGATTTTTACAGAAAATTTTCACCCCTGAGCCGAAACCCAATAAAAAACAGATAATAAGCTGTAAAGCAGGAATATGCAATCATATGGTGGGAGCAAACTCAACCACAAAACCAAAATTGGTTTTCCATCCAAAACTCTCAAATTTTCCCATTAGACCACACAAGTCTCCCAAACGATTTCATTTACATAAAACTCTGTTTTCATCCTTAAAATCATGTGATGCAAATGCTACAAATAACCAACCACAGTTAAGGAAAAACAGTAATCAAAACATCGTTCCCTCGCGAAATGTACCATCGCGAAAAAGAAGAATAAGATCCTATGTACCAACTCCATCACAAGGGGATAGAGGTAACAACTATAGACTCCTGTCTTGTATCTAACCCTCAAATATCGTGGGATCGCCTAGATACACATAGGTTTTATACGGAGCAACATAACGAACAGCTTAATTTACAGGTTATGACCCCGAGGGAGCTAAGCACCCATCCGTCTCAGTTTACGGGAACTACCCCGAAGGACCTGAGTACCTATGCTGCGCACGTTTTCGGACTTACACCGAGGGTAACTCGTGCCACATACACGTCATTCCGCTACATCTAGATAATGTTCTCAAAATATTTCTCAAATCGGTACAATATACATGTACATAGATCCATTCCTCACCAAGAGATCAAAACAAAACATTTTCAAAATGTTTTCCCCCAAAAGCAGTTATACAATGCATGTATAAGCAAGAGATCCAATCCATGAAACCATAGAGATCAAACCAAAACATGTAATAACATATTTTCATGCAAACATTTTAGAAAATGAGCCTCAACCTCAAGGGTTAGTTTCAAACCTCCAATCAACATGTTTCTCCCAAAAGTTTTCGTAAAAACCTCCTTTGCAAACCATCCTTCACCCAAAAAAACCACCCGAATCATCAAAACCAACACCAAACACTCACACAGGGGTTCAGTCGACTGGCCTAAGCCCCCAGTCGACTGAAAAACTCACTGGAAAAGAAGAACCCAACTAGAAAGAATTTCAGTCAACTGACCCTCCAGATCCAGTCGACTGAACTCACCAAAGCATGATCCAGTCGACTGGACTCAAGGCCCCAATCGACTGAACCAACCCAGAAACCATTTTTTTTGCTACGGATTGGACCTCTAATCCTCAAACCAAGCTTCAAAAACACCCATTTCGATAGCTAAAGGCATACCCGACCCCAAGGCTATCACAAACCATCATCAGAAACATCCAACACCTGATTTCATCTAATCGAAACGCCGAAAAAGAGTTTTAAAACCTAAAACCCCAACTTTGAAATAAAGATGATTTCCAAGCGTTTAACACGGTGAAAACACATAAGATTACATATACAACCCTTATACAGTAGTAGAATCTGAGATCCTACCTCATTGGGTAAAAAATTTGACACCTCGATCCACGTGCAAAAACCAAACTCTGACGAAATAAAAGTCCGTCCGGATGGATGCGTAGACCACGATGCCAAAAGCAAGGATTAGCAGTTAGTTTAACAAAAACCAAGCCCCGGGCCTCCGAAAAGTTAGAGAGAAGGCAGAGAGAAAATGAAGAAAACTTAAGAGTTAAGTTTTGAAAATATCTTTTGAAAATATGTAACTCTAGATATTTATAGGCCTTCAAAATATCTTTTTTTTTAGAATTTTTGAAATTCGCACAGAAACTCCCTACAACCCTGGTAAACAACCCCGCATGTTCAGATTAACCAAAACAAGCATCGAAACACATATAACCATATAAAATCAAAAATGCCAAAAATGCGTCAAAACACCTAACATGCATATATATCAAAAATGAAACGGTACAGGGTCTCACAACTCTCCCCCCTTAAAAAATTTTACCCCCGAAATTCACTACAAGGTCACGAGATGAACAACTCTGGGTATCTCTCACGAACCCCAGACTCAAGCTCCCAAGTCGCTTCCTCAACCCCGTGATGAAACCACTGAACTTTGACATAGGCAATCGTTCTTCCCCGCAACACATGTTCCTTTGTATCCAGAATCTTCACGAGACGCTCCTCATACGTCACATCCTCATCAACTTGCAACTTAGTCCAATCTAACACATGAGACGGATCCGGTTCATATCTCCGAAGCATAGAAACGTGAAAGACGCTGTGCACAGATGTTAACTGAGGCGGCAGAGCCAGACGATATGCTACCACCCCAACCCTCTCTAAGATCTCGAACGGTCGGATAAAATGTGGTGACAGCTTTCTGCTACGACCAAATCTCATCAACCCTCTGCGTGGCGAGACCTTTAGAAATACATGGTCTCCCACGGCAAACTCTAACGGTCTCCTCCTCCGATCATCATAACTCTTCTGACGGCTTTGAGCTGTCACCAGTCACTGACGAATCACCATAATGACCTCTGTCCAACACACAAGCGATCTACACGGCCTACCATACAGAGCCTCATACGGTGCCATCCCAATACTGGACTGATAGCTATTGTTGTATGCAAACTCTGCTAATGACAGATGATACTCCCAAGAACCCCGAAAATCAAGCACACAGGCTCTCAACATGTCCTCCAAAATCTGGATGGTCCTCTCTAACTGACTGTCGGTCTGAGGATGAAAAGCTGTATTAAAAGTCAAGCTCATCCCCAAGGCCACCTGAAGACTCTGCCAAAAACGCGATGTAAAGCGCGGATCTCAATCAGAAACAATAGTCACTGGTACTCCGTGTAGTCGGACTATCTCCTGAATGTACAGTTTGCTCAATCTATCCACTGAGTCTCTCACTCGAATGGAAAGAAAATGTGCTGACTTTGTCAGCCTATCTACTACAACCCAAATAGCATCATGTCCCCTCGGCGAGCGTGGAAGTTCTAAAACAAAATCCATAGTGACATTCTCCCACTTCCACTCAGATACAAGCAACGGCTGCAACAATCCTGCTGGTCTTTGGTGTTCCACCTTCACTTGCTGACAAGTAAAGCAACGAAAAACGAATCGAATCACATCCCTTTTTATTCCCGTCCACCAGAACTGACGGCGTAGATCGTGATACATCTTCATGCCTCCCGGATGCACTGCAAGACGTGAGTGAGGAAACTCATGTAGCACCTCAGCACGGCACGACTCCAGCACAAACAATCGCCCTAACAACCTCAAACTCTGATCTGAACTCATCACCCATCCTGCTGTATCTGTCCCATTGGAAATACGGTCCCGTATCATTTGAGCCTCCTGATCGGTCCTCTGGGCCTCCAACACACGTGCAACTAAAACGGACTGTGAAGTAACTGTAGATAAGGTCGCACCTCCCCATGTCTTTCTGAGACACAGATCAAACTCCCCTAGCTTCTGCAAGCATAATCTATTCTCGTATAGCCACAGAAGCTAACGAGCCATAAGACCGCCTACTGAGTGCATCGGCTACGACATTTGCCTTACCCGAATGGTACTACAAATCAAAGTCGTAGTCCTCTAACAGCTCCATCCATCTTCGCTGGCGAAGATTCAAGCCCTTCTATGAAAATAAGTACTTTAGGCCTTTGTGATCAGAGAAGACCTCGAAATGCTCTCGATAGAGATAGTAACGCCATGTCTTCAAGGCGAAGACCACAGCCGCCAACTCCAAATCGTGTGTCGGGTAGTTCCTCTCATGTGTCTTCAACTGTCGGGATCCATAAGCTACAACCTTACCCTCCTGCATCATAACGCAACCCAAACCCTCATGTGAAGCGTTGCAGTACACTAAGTAACCCAAACCCCGCTTAGGAATAATCAGCACGGGTGCACTAGTCAATCTCCTCTTCAGCTCCTGGAAAGCTGACTCACAGGACTCGCTCCATACAATCGTAACTCCCTTACGCGTCAAACGCGTCATCGGTACTGCAAGCCTAGAGAAGTCCTTCACGAACCGCCGATAATATCCTGCCAGACCGAGAAAACTGTGAATCTCAAAAACATTCTTCGGTCGTTGCCAATCCTTCACTGCATCAGTCTTCGTCGAGTCCACCGACACTCCCTCCTTTGACACCACGTGTCCAAGGAATCTCACCTCTGTCATCCAAAACTCACACTTCTCGAACTTCGCATACAAGCGATGTTTCTTCAGAAGATGCAAAACAACATGCAGATGCTCCTCATGCATCTCCCTCATGGGTGAATAAACCAGAATATCATCCACGAACACAACTACGAAACTGTCCAGATAAGGGTGGAAGACACGGTTCATCAAACTCATAAATATAGCAGGGGCGTTCGTCAAATTGAACGGCATAACCAGAAACTCGTAGTGACCATAGCAAGTCCGAAAGGTGGTCTTCGCTATGTCCTCGTCCCTGATTCTCAGCTGATGATACCCAGACCTCAAGTCAATCTTTGAAAAGTAATGGGACCCCCTCAATTGATCAAACAAGTGATCAATCCTTGGCATCGGATACTTGTTCTTCACCGTCACCTAGTTCAACTTCCTGTAATCTATACACAATCGTAACGAACCATCCTTCTTCTTTGCAAAGAGAGATGGAACTCCACACGGCGATGTACTGGGACCCAGAAATCCCTTATCTAGCAACTCTTGCAACTCTTGCAACTGCACTTTGAGTTCTTGCAACTCAGCCGGTGCAAAACGGTACAATGGCATAGAGATAGGAGCAGCTCCCGGAACAAGATCAATGGAGAACTCCACATCTCAGCTCGATGGCGACTCAAACAAATCGTCCGGAAAGACATCCGGGTAATCGCATACCACATGAGGCAACACCCCCTGCCTAACTGGTTCATCTAACCTGAGTGCAGAAAAGAGGAAACCCAAATCTCCTCGAACCCGGGTGACTCTTGGTAGAAATATCAGGCCCTCATCCCGATCACCCACAAAGTAGAAGCAGTCACCCTTCGACGTACAGATCGACACTCTCCGTTGCTCATAATCTATAAAGGCATGGTAGGTAGTCAGCCAGTTCATCCCTAGGATGACATCAAACGTGGTCATGTATAGAATGATAAAATCAAACTCTAAACAACGACCGGTGACCTCCAGCACCCAGGATCTACAGACAAGGCTCAGCGTCACACTCCCACTAACTGGGGTCTCCACATACAAGGTACTACCTAACCAGTCCATTTCCAACCCTAATGCAGACACAAATGCAAAGGATATAAAAGAATGTGATGCTCCCGTGTCGATGAGAACACTGGCACATGATCTAAAGACTAGAAGAGTACCTCTGATTATGGCTGGGGTAACAGCTGCATCAGAAACCACTGGTGCTTTGGAAGCACTGCGATTAGCAAGAACATAAACCCTGGCCTGCGGTAGTATGGTCTGTCTACCATAACTCTAAGTCGATGGCTGCCTCACCGACTGCACTGAAGTACCACCTTCTGCAAACCTAGACGTCTGTGCCCTAGGCAGCTGCGAAGCTTGTCGCCTTTCCACAGATGAAGGAACAGACGCTGCTGTCGCACTCTGATCAGAAGGTGGCTCTCTCGCCTTTCTGCAGAGGGGAATGATCATTCCCCTCTGCGGAACAGACGCTGCTGACCACACCCAAAACAGATAGGTGGCTCTCTCGCCTGTGACTGGACGGGTGCTGAACTCTGAGACTGGCCCTTTTGCGGGCACTCAACTGAACGATGTCCTGACTGTCCACAACAATAACAAATCAACCCTCTCCGCTCTGGCCTTCCTATCGAGGCCACTGAAAGTGTAGGTGCCGACGACTGCAGCTGAGACGATCCTGCAAAATTAGAACTAGGCCCAGACGACCTATGGCGCTTACCCCTGTGCCCCTGGAACTGTGCATCTCCACTGCCCTGTTGGCTCCCACTCTCTCTAATGCTGCGGCTATCTGCCAACGAGTTCTCGACCCGGATAGCAGATTCCACCAGCTTGATGTACACCTTTGCATCCAGAGCAGCAACCCTTTCCTTGATAGCAGGTTGAAGTCCCCTCTCAAACCGCCGGGTTCGTAACTCCTCTGTGGATACCATCTCAGGTGCGAACCGCGACAGATTCGCGAACTTGGCCTCATATTGGACCACAGAAAAATTTTCCTAAACAAGGGAGAGGAACTCCTCTCGGTATATATCCTTTGAAGACCTCGGGAAATACTTCTCCAAGAAGACTCTCATGAAAGCAGCCCATGTCTCATCCACAGTGGTCTTGGCGAACTTCCACCATTCTCTAGCATCTTCCCGCAGTTGGAATGCTGCCAACTTTATATGCAAAGCATCCTCCTCAATATCCAGAGTATCAAAGATAGAGGTGGTTACTTCTAACCACTCGGTAGCCACCTTGGGGTCCGGCTCCCTAGAAAAGGTCGGAGGATCCAACTGCCGAAATTCCCGCATGGCCACAGAAGCCCTTAGCTCTGGAACCCTCACACTAGCCCTGGTAGCTTCAGCCATCGCTCGCATAGTAACCAACATCTCATGGACGACATCA
>JAUMHN010003033.1:0-10476 GCA_032360265.1 Heliamphora ciliata | reverse complement strand
AGTGCTTTATCATCTAGGGGTTAGTCGACTTGTCGGTGTTTTGATCGTCTATCAACTATCCTAAGAGAGTTTTGAGATTAGGGGGGTTATCTCAATTCTTAATTGTTATCATGTTTTGGGATCTCGTGGAATTTAGTTTGAGATTATGAGATAGCTTATAATTATGAGAATAGTTTATAATGAGTTTAACAACGAACACTTGCATTTCATTCAAACACCTAACTGGTACAAGATTCTTAAAAAGTTCACATAGTATTTACACAGCCTTCAATCAAAAAGAAAAGCACAACGCCTAGCGTATTGAAGCCTAAACAAACAAATACGGACAGAAGAAACGAACAATTGTCTCGCATTCTCAAGTCGCTTCGTAAATGCCATAGCAGCGCCACTGCACTTCCACATGCCAAAAGTCCTCTGGCCCCATGCGAGTCCTGTTGATGATGGCAGTCGGTATCTCCAGGTACGTTTCTGGATCATTAAAGTTGATTGTCGGGTTACGGGGGTTGATGATTTCTCTCCTATCCCTTGGCTTCTGTGTCTGGATCCACTTTGCATCCATCTTGTCCCCTAATACTCTTTTGAATCCCGGCGATACCTTCAGACGGTAGGTGATTTCATGGCATCTTTCCAATACCCTTAGCGGACCCATGCATCTTGGAAAAGACTCAGGATTTTCAACTTCCACGTCCTTTCGGGGAACACTCTCGCATACATTCGCTCTCCGATACGATAGTCTTTGCGGTAGTCCTGGCGGCTCCAGTAGATTACTGCATCCGTCCCTTCATCATCATCTGGCTCTAGTGGTGGCGTCTCTAGCAGATTATAAAAGAAGGTGATGGCTCGCTCCTCGTTCTCGTCGTCTTTCTCAAGTCCCTCCTCGTCGTCTACTCTAAAGTTTGCCTCGTCCCCTACTACATCAGGTTCTTTGTTTGCTCCTACTTCCTCAACCTCTTCTTCTCCCAGAGATGGCCACTCGTCCAGAAACATCCATGCTAGTGAAAACACGTCTACTGGGTCTTGCTCTTCAGTGGTGTTCTTCCTCTGGGTCTGAGTCCTCTGGTTCCGATGCTGCCCAATGTTCCGCGGCTGGTTCTGTGTCGGACGCCATACTAAGAAAGAAAGATAGAGAAAATCTTAAGGTAAAGATTTTAAATTGTTAGAATTATACGTGATAAATTAGTAGTACAAACACTCTACAGAGTTTTCTATGCTACAGAACTTTAGTCTCCCATTTCCCAAGGCCTGAAGGTTCACTAAACCTAGACTCTGATACCAACTGTGACACCCCGTTCCCCGGGCATGTTGGACATGATGTAACTTTTGTTAAAATTTTTGAATGACTGTAATCATTAAGTATTTGGAACAAATTATGAATCATTATTGTTCGTCAACTCAATCGTTATACGTAACTACAATGAAGTGGATACAATGAAGTGGATACTAATCATTAAGTTCTTTCGAGTCTTTTGATAGGATCTCGAAAGAACTGGATACTAAACCTTGTAACTACAATGAAGCACTCCAAGATAAAAATGTAGAAT
The DNA here is from genome assembly GCA_032360265.1 of Heliamphora ciliata. Taxonomy (NCBI): domain Eukaryota; kingdom Viridiplantae; phylum Streptophyta; class Magnoliopsida; order Ericales; family Sarraceniaceae; genus Heliamphora; species Heliamphora ciliata. Next base: position 8,935 of record JAUMHN010003033.1, on the reverse strand, counting down.
TATGGCAAAGGACTATGAATTCAAAGATAAAGTCTATGCACTCTAATAAAGTCTTGAAACATGTAAAACCACCCGAATGGATAAAATCCAACGGATGCAAGTGGATCTATAAGAGGAACAGAGGAGCAGACGGGAAGGTGAAAACCTTCAAAGCTAGGTTTGTTGCAAAAGGGTTTACTCAGAAATAAGGGATCGATTATGAGGAGACCTTTTTGCTAGTGCTTAAGTTTATTTGGATTTTTTTATCTATTGCGACTCCTTTTGATTACAAAATTTGACAAATGGGCATTAAGACAGCTTTCCTTAACCGAAGTCTTAATGAGTGTATCTATATGGTACAACCTGATAATTTCATAGCAAATGGTCAAAGCACATATTGTGCAAGTTTAAGAGATCTATTTATAGATTGAGCAGGCATCTAGGTTTTGAAATACTCAATTTGATCAAGCTATTAAGTCTTATTATTTTGATCAAAGTTCTGACGAGTCCTGTGTGTACAAGAAGTATGATGAAAATGTGGTGGTGTTTTTAGTACTTTACATGGATGATATCTTGTTCATTAGAAACGATGTGGTGGTGTTATCTCTGGAGAAGGTATGGTTATCTGGCTAGTTTGGTAAGAAAGGCTTGGGAGAAGCCGGTCACATCCTCGGGATCAAACTTATGCGAGATCAAAAATAGAGGATGCTGTGTTTATCACAAGCAACTTATATCGATATAGTTCTTGTTCATTTTATCATGTAGGAATCCAAGAAAGGGTTTCTTACTTTCACGTATGGAATCACTCTATTCAAGGATCAGTGTCCTAAGGGACCTGATGAGATAGAGAAGATGAATGCGGTTTCTTATGCTTCGACAGTAGAAAGCCTCATGTATGCTATGTTTTGTACTAAACTCAACATTTGTTTTGCTATTGGAATGGTTAATATGTATCAGTCTAATTTGGGGCAATAGCATTGGACAACGGTAAAACTATAATCAAGTACATAAAAAGGATTAGGAATTAGATATTGATTTATCAGGCAGATGGTCTAGTATCTTTGGGGTACACAGACTAGAATTTTCTGTCAGATAAGGATTTCCAAAAGTCTAACTCAGGATATGTGTTTACCTTGGGAAGTGGAGCCATAAGTTGAAGGAGCATCAAGCTGTCTTAGATTGCTGATTCTACCATAGATGTCGAGTACGTGGAAGCTTTTGAAGCAGTTAAGGAGGTTATTTAGCTTACGAACTTCCCGTTGGATCTAAATATGGTGCCTTCAGTACAATTGGCTATTTCACTTTATTGTGATAATAGCGAAGCGGTTGCCAACTCAAATGAAACAAGAGTCCACAAGAAAGGAAAGCACATCGAGTGTAAATATCACCTGATACGAGAGATTGTATAGATGGGTGATGTTGTTGTAACCAATATTGCATCAGGAGACAATCTTATAGATCTTTTTACAAATAGCTTACTAGTTAAGACTTTTGACAGTCATATAGAGGGCTTATGAGTCAGATGTATGGCAACATAATTTTGAGTATAAGTGGGAGATTGTTAGGGTTGTATTCTAAAATTATGGTTTTGGTTTTGGTTTTAGTATTTAATTTTATTTTTTGAATAAAATTAATTTTTTTATTTTATGAGAATCTTAATGAATAATGTATGTATTTTATTATTTATTTAATGTTGTGCACATGTATGCTTTATTCTATAAAGTATTTAATCTGGTGTGTAGAATTCGGTTCACACACAGAAGATCATATTATCATTATTGTAGAATATAAGTTTTTCTTTACAGTTTAGATAAAATTGAACATACCATTGCTACGGCTATAACACAATATTTTAATAGATCTGTCTTGATTATGGGGAACGGTAATTGTCTTAACAATTATTCCGACTCAATGTGCTAATACACTTTGTGTGTATTGAACAGGACCAAGTTTGGATAATTAATTTTGTACTAATTATATAAATTAATTTATATTCCATGGTTATTATGGTTATTCCGACTCCTTTAGCAAGCAAATGAATACAAATGAAACACACTAATATTCACTCCAAATGATAAACAAGTGAAAAACTCAATGGAGTCTTTCTAATGTTTTTTCTCAAAAATATCTCATAAAAATGAAGAATTTGGAGAACAAACTTGATGTATATGAGAGAGTATGATGGAGGGATTTTCTATCTATTTTCCAAGGCTTGAGGGCTCTATTTATAGGCCAAAAACATGAACTAACCGTTGGGCTAAATAAGAAAGTTTTAAACTAGCCGTTAAATTCAAAAAGCCAAAAAGAGGTGACCCAGTTGACTGGATTGGGAGGTTCAGTCGACTGGATCTTAGTCTTTAGTCGACTGAACTTGACTGCTCAATTTTTTCGACTTCAAACGATCATAACTCCTTCATCTGGGCTCCGAATAGGGTCATTCTTGTGTTCAAATTGAATTTCCAAAAGTTTACTTTCCCATGGTTCCAACCCCACAGAAAAATTTATTTTGTACAAAAAGTTATGATCAAAATACAGAAGGTATGTTAATTTTCTTCACACAATTTTTGCATATTTTTGGCCGAACTTCTTTTGAAACTTTTTAAAATATATTTTATACTTTGAAAATGATTTGCCATGAAATATTTAACAAACCTATGGTCCATCTAAGGTCTCCTATGAGCTTTCACACATATAACCAATGATATGTGAACTTACATAGGTCCTAGTGCATTTACACTTAAGAAATCTTCAAGTCCTTCAAGTCTTTTTCTTTTCTTCTTGGTTTTTTTTCATGCTCCATGGATCTTAGCCACTTGAATATGATCTTTATGCTTCATGGTTTCTGTTTTTCTTTCTCAATTGTGCTTGCGTCATTAAAGTCATGTGAACACACTCAATTTGCACAATTAAAAACTTTGGTTTGTTATCATCAAAATAGGTTGAAACCTAGTTTAAGCTAACAGGAAGAATAAATAAGTATTTAATAAAAAGAGCTTGAATACTACGATTTTAAAAATAAGATTGGGAGTGCAATTATAATTTTTTAGTGGAATGATTTATAATTCATGTTTTTATAAAATTGCTTCTGGGTTGAGGCATGATTTTATAATTACATTGGAAGCCCATGTCTTATTTATTTTATAGGTCCTTGTTATAGCCTATTTATATGCTGTTATAAAACCTGACATGATAATTCATATTATTCAATCAGTGATTAGATGGCTAAGGTTTCCACGTTCTTTAAAAATCCAAAACTTAATGAAGAAGGTTTTGAAGAACACGATAGATCAAAACTCACACTTTATTTGTGTTTAGCATACAGGAATACAGCAGAAGGTTTGTGTCAGAGATTTGACTAGAAGTCAAAAATCGTGCGGATCATTGACTGAAAATTGTTACCGCAACCGAAATCATCAAACTAGATTTCGAATGGTATAATCTTAAAACTAACTTTGGGAATATTATCAGGTTTTATTTTGATTGTTCAATATCAAAATTTCTAATCTGGAGTGTATTTCGGTGTTTGTCTGTCCGGATATTTTTTGATTAAAATCATAAACATAATCTTAAGATTTTGGCATTTTGCCCTAATACATCATTCGTTGTTTATGCACCTCCCCAAGTCGTGGCTAGGTTTTAACTAAGGTTTCTTGTTGATTTCTTGTGGGGGCTAGCGTTCTCAGTAGTTACTTTGATTTTTTTAGCCCATCAGGTTCTGGTATGAGTTAACTTGAATGATTTGAGTATTACTGATTCTCTCGTAGTTTAGATCTCCGTTTATTGATTCCTTCAGCCTGCTATAGTTTCTTCTTGGTTTTCTGTAGCCATATTTGATACTAGCAATGTAATATCCTGTACTCAAGATATGAGTATAAAAGAAAGCACATCTCAAAACGAACGAATTCTCAAACCTAAGTTTGGTAAGAAGAGATGACATAGTCGTCTAGCCTTCTTGAGCCCCAGACCCGGGATAAAGTGGGATTTAAAAATATTTTTTAGGTGCTTATGATCACGCAGGTTGATCAAGTGGAGCCGAAAGGGCAGAAGATTTGTACTCTTTCTTTTTGTTTCGTTTGGGACCATGTAATGTTGTACTTGTTTTTGGTTTTGAAACCTCGTGTTGTAAGCCTACTGGAAATTGTATTTAATTCATGTTTGTTCCTTATCTTGAGAGTGAAACATCCGGTTGGGTGTTATTTATGGGTGTTTCGGGTAGCCCGGGGTTCGGGACGTTACAAAATGGTATTGGAGCTCTGGGTTCGAATATCTAAAAGTTGTGGAAAGAGGGTGCATCACCTTATGATGTTGATTGCGTGTGCTTAATTGTATGTGCTTAGATGTTTTTATAACATGAGTACGATCTCTTTTTAAATATGTGAATGACGTGTATTGTAACACCCCGACCCTTCTCATGGAAACGATATTTCCCGCTTTGGGTAAAGTCCTCACGGTTTTGTTCTTCCTAGGGGGTCACCCATCCTTGCATTGCTCCTGCCCAAGCACGCTTAACTGCGGAGTTCTATTAGGATTTCTACCACTTGGGAAAAGGCCTCGTTGAATGTAAGGTTCTAAGGTTTTTTTTTATAGCCCAGGAACTCCCTCTCCCTTTCCGATATGGGATACCTGGATATCACAATCCATCCCCTTAGGGCTGCACGTCCCCATGCAGTAGCCTGTCAGCTTTGATAACCTGCCAGTCCTTATCGACCTGCCCACTCTATAGCCAGTCCACGTGTCACGCGAGACGGTAGGGGCCCACACTTGGAGGTGAGGAGAGTCGGCTCTGATACCATCTGTAACACCCGGTCCCTTCTCATGGCAACGATATTATCCTCTTTGGGCAAAGCCCTCATGGTTTTATTCTTCCCAGGGGGTCGCCCATCCTTGCATTACTTCCGCCCAAGCACACTTAACTGCGGAGTTCTGCTAGAATTTCTACCACCTGGAAAAAGGCTTCGTTGAATGTAAGGGTCTAAGATTTTTTTTTATAACCCAGGAACTCCCTCTCCCTTTCCGATGTGAGATACCAGGATATCACATGTATATGTAAGCATAGGGGTTGAACCTTAGGATTGATCAGTCTTGCCTTAAGGCGTTTGGGTTAACAAGCTTGGAAGCCGAGTTAGAAATACGTTTGGCCGACGTATTTTCTGGCAAGATATCTAAGTAGGTTATCCAAATTGACGCATCACTTCTGTCGGTTCTCCTCGGTATGTAGGGTTTATTTAGCATAAACATATGTGGCTAAGTGTTAGCATGCTTATGTGGTTAATGTTTATGTTAGTGCGATGTGCTACATCTTATGTTATGTCTTCCTTTTATTTAGATGTGATGTTTACACAGAGAGGATGAGGCCGTGGTCGAGGCTGTGACCGTGGTGTAGGCCAAGGGGATATGCCAGTCCCTGATGTTGAGGATGCAAATGCTCCCCAAGAACCGATGGACGCGACTGAGTTGCTACGTGTGATGGTGGGCTCCATCCAGTAGCTGGTTGAGACTGCCAGGGAAAGAAAGGGAGAACTCGAGTCGAGGGTGACGGTGGTGATGCGAGAGTTCAGGTATCTTGACTCTCCTACCCTTGCTGAGGATCCTGATCCTACGGTAACTATAGAGTGGTTGGAACTGATGACCCGAATCCTTAATACACTGTAGATAGTTAAGGAGGATCTGAGGGTTTCTTTTGCCGCTTTCCAGCTCAAAGGGGATGCTCATGAGTGGTGAAAATATGCTTGGAATAAAGGCACGTAGGTAGCTTTCACGGGGTTTTTTTTGGAGAAGTACTTCCCGACTTCTTCGAGGGACTTGTATAGAGAGCAGTTCTATGCTCTCACTCAGGGGGTAATGAGTATTGTGTAGTACGAGGCCAAATTTACCAGTTTATCCCGATTTGCACCGGAGTTGGTGGGAACAAATGAGCTGCATTCGAGGAGGTTTGAGCGGGGTTTGAAGCCGACGATCAGGGAGCGCTTGGCAGGATTGAGGCTATGTGTTTTTACAAAGCTGGTGGAGTCAGTAGCAATGATCGAGAACACCTTGAGCGAGACTCGGGGTTTCAGGGAGGTTAGGGCACCACATGGTGGGATAGAGGCACAGCCAAGTGGGCACTCTAGCAAGAGGTAAAGGTCCTCTGGCCTTAGTTTTCATCTGTCTAGATTAACACAGCAGTTATGTGCCCTAACACCATCAATGGCTTCGTTTGGGAGGCCAGAGCAGAGGGAGTTGATCTGTTATTGGTGCAGGTAGTCTGGGCATCGTGTGGCAATTTTCCCACAGTTGAGGCAATCCCAGAGTTCAATGCTAGTTCAGTAACCGTAGAGGGAGCCACCAGTTTGTTTCGGGTGCGGCCAGCGAGAGCATATTCACATGAACTGCCCTTAGGGAGGTAGTGTACCAAGTACGACAGGTGCACCAGTCATCCCGCCAGTGCAGGACTGGCAAGGTTATCAGCAGCCAGGAGTGCAAACTTCTAGGGTGACAGACCGGGGTACCTCAGTTCAGTCAGTACGATAACCAGCAATCCCAGGTTATGGAAGACAGACTAGAATGACACAGGGCCGAGTGTATGCCCTTATAGATCCCAGTTCTTCTACGACACCGGTTGTGTCTGATGATGCGGTTATTCCTCTAGTGAGCAGAGGTACTTTCTTAGTGAACAGATTTTGGGCCAGTGTTCTTATCGACATGGGGGCATTGTGTTTCTTTATTTCGTTTGTTGTGGAGTGGGAGAGGGACTCCATGGGTTGTGTGCTGGGTGTAGAGACATCGGTTGGTGAGAATGTGATGTTGGGGCGAGTTGGTAGATTCCGTGTCTTTGAGGTAGTTAGCCGTTGTTTAGAGTACATGACCACGTTTGACCTTATCCTAGGAATGATTTGGCTGACTACTTCTTGAGCCGGTGTCGATTGTGATCGACGGTTGTTTTCTTTCGACATTGTGATGAATTTCAGGGACAAAATTCCTTTAAGGGGGGTCGAGTTGTGAGACCTTGACCCGTTTTCTTTTTTTGGTGTTTTTGACGCGTAGTTTATCGTTTTTATTGTTGCATGTGTATATGCGTTTTATGCATGTTCGGGTTTAGAAATGCATGTTGGGTTGGATTCCGGGGCCGTTGGGCATTGTGGAACGAAGATAAAAAAAAAGAAGATATTTTTATGAGCCCTATAAATATCTAGCCTTAGATATTTTCAAAAGATATTTTCTCTCTCAAACTCTTGAAACCCTCGAAACCTCTGTCTTCTCTCTAGTTTTCAGGGGGCCCAGGACTTGGCTTTTGGCAATCGAGTAGCAGATCCTTGCTATCTACATCGAGGGCTACACATTCATCAGGACGGAATCTCATTTCATCGAGGTTCGTTTTTCAAGGAGTCGAGTTTTTAACTCAAAGTAATAGGATCCTAGATTCTCATGTGTTAAAGGGGTGCTATGTGAAATTATATATGTTTTACCATTTAAAAATGCATAAAAAGTTGTTTTATGTTTTAAAAAGTAGGGTTTTGCGACTAAATTATTTTTGATTGCTTTCGGTTGGATGAAACGGGTTTTAATGTGTTTCATTTCTGTATTTCTGGGTAGTTTTGGGCTTATGTATGTTCAAGGGTATCAAAAGGGAGTTTGGTTACTTCGATTTTATGGTTGAAAAGCTGCTCCTGTAGCTAGGGTTTTGTTCCCGTCGTGGTCTAGTCGACTAGATTGGGTAATCCAATTGACTGGGTTGACAGTGTGCTTTTCAGTCGACTAGGGGTGGTGATCCAGTCGACTGACTCCCCTCTAGTAGCATTTTAGTCAACTGAATTATAGGGTTCAGCCGACTGAACTCCTGAAGAGGGGTGTTTTCTATTTTTTTTTGGTTGGTCGTGTTGTGGCCTTGGGGTTTATTTTGGTCTTGTTGTTGTCTTCGGGGATAACGTAGTTTTGTTAAACGTGGTGTGTATACATGGTTTTGTGTGTGATGTGTTTGGGTCTGTGGTTCTTTTTCTAAAAGGCATGTTTTGGAAAAGATGGTGTTTTGTAAAAACGTTTTGGAAAACTATATTTTGGAGGTTTGGAGCTAGCCTTCGGGGTTGGGTTTCGTCTTGTAGATTATTGGTCATCTGGGTTAGTGGATGACGAGTTATGTGGTGTGTGATGTTGTTATGTGGAATGTGGTGTTTGTACGTAATTTTGTGCATGTAAAACTCTAGTTTTATTTATGCATATTGAAGGACGAATATGTGGTTCTTGTGTATATTGAACTCTGGTTTTATTTATGCGTATGTGTGTGGTTAACAATGGACAAAAATGTGGTCCGATAAATGTTAACTCTGGTTAACAATGCATAAAGAGGAAAGAAAATGTGGTCCGATACACGTTAACTCTGGTTAACAACGGATGTGTGTGTGGGAAGCTGAGGGACAAAAATGTGGTCCTAAAGCTGCACGTGTTGTGTCGGATGGGTGGCATGTGTTGCGTTGTGTGGGATGCATGTGTTGCGTCGTGTGGGTGGCATGGTTGCGTCGTGTGGGTGGCATGTGGGGCTCGTGTGAGTCGATATATATATACCTGTGCTGCATGTAGGGCTTGTGAGAGTCGATGATTGCGTGTGAAGCATTGTAGTATATATGTTTATATATAAAACTGTTTTTGAGGCTCGGGTGAGTCGAAATATCCATATCTTTTCACAACAGCATGTTTAGCTTTTATTACATATTTGTCTAGTTTTTGCTAAGCGTTGGCTCACGGTGTGGGATATGAAAATGTTTTTCAGGTGCTTATGATCACGCAGGTTGATCGAGTGGAGCCAGATGGGCGGAAGATCTGTAGTCTTCATTTTTGTTTCATTTGGGACCATGTAATGTTGTACATATTTTTGGTTTTGAAACCTCGTGTTGTAAGCATGTTGGCGATTATATTTAATGCATGTTTATTCCTTATCTTGAGAGTGAATCATCGGGTTAGGTGTTGTTTATGGGTGTTTCGG
>JAUMHN010003013.1:0-10477 GCA_032360265.1 Heliamphora ciliata | reverse complement strand
AAGGCTTGGAATACGCCCGGAAGTATTCTGAATAGTGGAAATACTCAAGGGAGATCTTGAGGAGTGGATGTAGGCTATGATAAAGCCGAACCACTATAAATCCCTGGTGTCTGGTTCTTTTTCTTTATCCCTCATCTTTTAATATTTGTCTTGATTATATTCTTGCATACCTTGCTTTATTGCAATATTAAAAGATTTCTAAAAAAAGTTTTAAATTCCCTTATTTTGAAAAGACCCAATTCACCCCCCCTCTTGGGTTGCCTAGATCTAACACTTTCTTTTCTGCTCTATTATCAGAGGTCTCATCCGCACTCCGGGTGGTATGTCAATCATGAATGCTAGGGTGGCCAGTGCATCGGCAAACTTATTCTGTAGTCTCAGTACATGGATAAAGATTACTAATTCAAAGCACGGTATCAGCTTCTCCAGTTCTTGATGGTAGAGAATTAAGGTTACATGCCTGACCTTCCATTCTCCTCTTGTTTGCGAAACTACCAATGCTGAGTCCCCAATGACTTCTAGTTTCCTTGCCCCTAGTTCTAAGGATGTTTCCAATCCCGTTAAACATGCTTCATACTCAGCCTAATTGTTGGTGACTTCGAAATTGAGTTTTAGGGACAACGGAACATGCGAATCATCGGGGGTGACAAGAAAGATTCCTATACCATAGCCATATTGATTGGATGCACCATCAAAATATAGAGTCCATCTATCATCTCCAACTTTCATTAGCTGTTCGTCGGGAAACTAGAATTCCGTGTCTTCATCTCCTCCAACTGGTTGGTCGGCTAGAAATTCTGCTACTGCTCTACCTTTGACTGACTTTCGGGTGACATATTGGAGATCAAACTTGGATAATAGCAGCAACCATCAGGCCTGCCTCCCTGTTAGTGCCGATTTTTTGAACAGATACTTCAGCGGGTCCATTCGAGAGATGATGTTCACTGTGAAAGACAGCATGTAATGCCTCAGTTTTCGGGAAGCCCAAACCAAGGCCCAACATGTCTTCTCCAGTGGTGTGTACCGTATTTCTGACCCGGTCATCTTCTTGCTTAAGTAGTAGACGGCTTTCTCAACTCCAGTTTCACTTTCTTGTGCAAGCATGCATCCCATAGCTGAATCAGTCACTAACAAATAGAGGATTAGTGGCTTGTCAAGTTCGGGAGAAGCTAGAACAGGAGGATTTTGTAGGTACTATCGTACGGTATCAAAGGCGTCTTGGCATTTCTGATCCCATTCAAATTCAACTCCTTTCTTCAATAGACGGAAGAGCGGCTAACAAGTAGTTGTCAATTTAGCGATGAAGCGGCTGATAAATTGGATCTTTCCCAGAAAACCCCTAACTTCTCGCTTAGTCCTCGGAGTAGGCATTTCCAAAATTGCTTTGATTTTCGAAGGGTCGACTTCGATGCCTCGTTGAGTGATCATGAATCCGAGCATTTTTTCGGCAGTGACTCCAAATGCACACTTTTGCGGGTTCAGCCGCATCTTGTACTTTCGATTCCTTTCAAAGAACTTTTGCAGTGCTGTGATGTGGCCTTCCCGATCATTGGATTTGACTATCATATCATCTACGTACACTTTGACCTCCTTGTGTATCATGTCATGCAATAAGGTAGTGGCAGCCCTTTGATAGGTTGCCCTGGCATTTTTCAAGCCAAATGGCATAACACGGTAACAATAGGTGCCCCAAGGCGTGGTAAATGCCGTCTTCTCTTTGTCTTCGGGATCCATCAAAATCTGGTTGTACCCGAAAAAACCGTTCATGAATGATAGGAAGGCATGTCCCGCTGTACTGTCTACCAAGACGTCGATGTGTGGCAACAGAAAATCATCTTTTGGGCTAGTCTTGTTGAGATCCCAAAAATCTACGCAGACTCGGATGCGGCTGTCCTTTTTTAAAACTGGCACTATATTGGCTACCCATTTCGGATATGCAGTTACCATTAGAAATCTAGCGTTGATCTGTTTGGCAACTTCTTCTTTGATTTTCAGAGCCCATTTTGGTCGGATGCGTCTTAATTTTTGTTTAACCGGTTTAGTATCGGGGTATAGAGGGATATGGTGCTGGACGATGTCGGGATCAATTCTGGGCATATCCTCATAAGACCATGCGAACACATCTTTGAATTCTTTTAATAGAGTTATTAATTGTTCTTGTTCAGCTAAGGATAAAGAAGAATTAATTTGGATATTTTACGGGTTATTTTCATTACCCAGATTTATTAACAAAGTTTCTTCAATTATTGGTTGGGCACGCATTTCTTTTTCTATTTTTATTAAAAGTCTTATTTCTTCGGGGATATCCCCGTTGAATTCGAAATCGTCAAAAAGTGTATGAAATAAATCAAACAAAGTAGAGTAACCAGAAATTTCGTTTATTTCATTAAAAACAGAGGGGATTACAAACTCGATGGTAAAAGCATGGAGAGGAGCACCAACAGATGTGCCCTTGACTACAGACTTTGACTCGATTCCAGACTCAGGACAAACAAAGTGCACATCATCAGACTCGACGGTCCAGTTCTTTACTTCCTTTGTGACGGCGTCAACAATGAGCCAGGTACAGTCGGTCGGTGCACTAAAACCCATCATGTAACAGTTCGATTCAGTTAGGTGCAGCTGAGTCATCTTCTCGTTAAACAACATTCCTATGTTGGCACCATTAAACTTGTCAGCCCAGTCTTCCTCCCGGACCTTCTTTCTTTCTTCTTTCCCTTCCACTGTATCTTCTTCTTCTGTGTCAGATAGCTGGTGGCTAAAAAAGATCTCCAACCCGGTAACTTTTGATTGGTTTCTTCGTCGATCCACGGTTCCAGAAAGCCACAATATGGGAAATCTTCCCCTTCCTTAACAAAGTATCCATTGAGTGTCCCAAACTAATTAGCCTTTTGTCCCCTTCTAGGCCCTTCCAGATCTTCTTCCGTTGGTTCATACCCGAGACCAAAACGGTGCGAAGTTGGCAATACCTGAATGGGTTTCGAAATTCCTTGCTGCTTGCGCCCTAATCCCATTCCGGGGAAGAAGGACATTTTTCTCATCATGGTTGCGACCTTCGGGTTGACATATCTTTTTTCCTCATGCATCAGCGTCTGAACAACCTGTACTTCATCAAATTGAAAACCACTGAGCAACACATCATCTTCACTATATTGAACTTCTAGCAGAGTTGTACCTTCTCCTCCCTTTTGGGGATGGATGCTGTCCTCTCCATGAATGGTCAAAACTGCCTCATCCTTTATCAATTTTAATTTCTAGTGAAGGGTAGACGGCACTGCCTGAACATTTGGGTCATGTAGCCACGGCCTGCCCAGCAGCAGATTAAAAGAAGCTGGGACGTCTAGTACGTGAAACTCTACTGACGTTTCCAAAGGTCTCACTGAAACGGCAAATGATACCAATCCCAGTACATCCCTTCTGGTGTTGTCATAGGCCCGTACCCCTTGATTGCAGGGAGTAAATTGGTCCGGCCTCATCCCCAAGCAGATGGCTGTTCTTAATGGGCAAACATTCAAGGCGGACCCATTATCGATGAGGGTTACTAGGACCCATTTTTCCAGCACTTGACATTGATGTGGAGCGGCTTGTTGTGATTTTTTCCTTCAGCGGGCAAATCCTTATCAGAAAAGAAAATGACTTTTGGTTCAACCGTTAGCAGAATCAATCCGATCAATTGCTCCAGGGTGGCTTCTATTGGCACGCTGGCTTTACTCAAAAATTTCAGCACAGCTTGCCTGTGCTTGTGCGAGGCCATCAGTAGCCCCCAAATGCTGATGTTGGCTTGTGTCTTTTTCAACTGTTTCAATACAGCATCATCTTCCTCCTCTTGCTCTGTCTCCTTCCCTTTTTCACTTGGCTATCCTTTCTCTAGCTGAGCTGGCTTAAAATGTCTTCCACTTTGGGTAAAGTGCTCCACGCCATCTTCAGGGTCCCATAAGCCGGGCATGACATTATCAATTTGTCTTACCTCATGCAGAGGGTTTTCAAATGCGCACAAGTCATTTAAGTCACTAATGGCTGCCCCTTTTTTGTCTTTCCTGATAATCTTCGATAGCCCACGTGTTATCGATTTCTTCCCAGATATCCTCTTCAATAAAATTTACTTGCTGTTCACGAGCGGCCCAAAAATTGGTCCATTTGGTCCCATCAAATTTCAACACAACCTTGACTAGCCAAAAGGATTGCATGTCGTTAACATGTATTTCTTCCTCAAAAAGTCGAGGAAGTGTGATTCCATCAAGTACATGACCAAACCCATAAGGCCTAGTTGGATAATCCAACGGTGAATCATCCACCTCGTTGTGCTCCTCTTCCTCATGTTGATAAACTTGGATCATGGGTCGATACCATTTCTAAGCATTATCGTTCCATTCTTTCATTCTGTCTCGGCTACCTCTAATCATTACGAATGAACAACTTATCAAATCCTTGATAGGTGGAACAGAAGGGTGTGGTAGGTGTGCTGAACAAATAAACTAACTAGGGTCTTCAGACTATCACAAAGTCACACAATTGACCCCAGCCTGCCTAGCATGATTTGGCAATGGGTTAGTAATAACGTTCGGCTTGGGGGTTGCTGATGGAGGAGGAATCACTTTGTTGTCAATGAGATTATGGATCTCATGGCGGAGCCTCATACACTTGTCAGTTAAGTGCCCGTGGCTTTGGTGGAAGGCACAGTATTGGGAGGCATTGTACCTCGGAGGAAGTGGGTCAGGAACAGGCATGGGGTCTAATGGCTTGATAAGCCCCTTCTCGAAGAGTCAATTTAGAGCGGTGGATAAAGAAATATTGAGGGGAGTGAAGACCCTCCACGGCTTTTGTTGCTGTTAGCCATTATCTGACTGCTGAAGGTTATTCGTCGGTTGGGTAGAAGGATTCAGAAGGTTCATCTCGCCCGAGCGAGTAGTGGATTGATTTTGGTTGGTTGTAGGGAAGGTCTTCTTGGTGGTTTTTGGCTTGGCTCGACTTTTTCAATATCCCCAGTCTGGGTAGCATCCTCTATCTGGACCTCGGCGTCAAATAATTGCTCAAACGTGGAGAGTGGCTACGTGATCAAGTAGCGCTTTAACGGAGACTACAGGTTTTCACCACTATCCTTACTTGCTCCTTTTCTGCAGGTTAATTTGTCATCTTAGCAGCCTTACCCCTCCATTGGGTCAGAAAGTCCACCAAAGATTCCCTATTCTCCTGTCGGATTGTTTTGAGCTCTCGGGTAGTTACATTTAGTTGGACGTTATAACTATATTGGCTGATAAAAATCGTTGCGATGTCTTCCCAAGTTTTGATTTTGGCTACATCAAGAGAGAGAAATCATTTCTAGGCTGCCCCAGAAAGAGATCGGTGAAAGAGATGAGCCTTCAACTGGTCATCAATCCCCATTGGTGACAAGGTACCGACGTACATTCGGAGATGAATTTTGGGATCTCCGGTTTCGTTAAATTTTTCCATGTCCAGCATTTTGAATTTTTCTGACAACTTCGCATCTGGGAACAGGCAGAGTCCCCCTACATCGAGCATGTATTCCTCAACTCCCTTAGCTTTTCTGAGGACCTTTTCCATCTTGTCGATCTTCTCAATTAGTGCAAATTCTTTAAACTGTGTAGTATTTTCCTCCTCAACTATTACCTAACGAGGGTTCCGTGATGGTGGTGGGTCAACTTGTGGTCCATCGGGGACTTGGTTGTCATCCCAATAGTCTTCTCCATTCTCGTTTGTCTCATCTGGTTGTCCGTTCGCAACAGGGATACGGGCCTGAATTGCCCGAATTTGTGCCTAACATTGCACTTGAGCCTGGGTCTGTTGCTCTACGGCTCTCTGTATATCAGTAATCACCCTCATTAGGGATGCTAGATTCATCTCATTTTCCTCCATTTCAACTGACTCAGCTGGCCGTTCAGATATCCTACAAAGTCTTCCTGTCACTGATCTTTTCTAGACACGTATTGACTGTACTTTTCTTGGCCCAATGGTAATTTTGCGAAGAAACCTAGATCCCACAAGTAGAATAGCCAATTTTAGACAATTGATAGCAAATACCCCAGATACCCCAGAACAGTTGAAACTAAAATAATGCCCCTGTCGAGCTCATTCCACCATCATAACAACTAAACATCTGAAAACCCGGGATGAGAACCAAAAGGGGTAGATCAACCAAATTCTAGAAGAAAGGTTTTATCTAAATGGATGGCGTTCCGGTAAGACAACAGTTCTGACCCTCAAAAGACTAGTTTGACCTATGATTCTAAAGGGAAACAGACAGCGCTTCGATAATTAAATGGATCTAACTCTCTAGGATTCTGATGAAAAATGGGTAGCATAATGGCAGGATCACACGACCAGCTCTCATGGGTATATCAAAGGAAGCAAACCTAATACAACAACCGAGAGAAACTGATAATCCAAGAAGAACCCGGAGGAGAGAAAAACTACTCTAAAGGTGTCCAAACAAAATATGGGTACGCTCCCGAGAAGAAAACTACTTATGTGAAGGCCAAATATGGTGAACAGCAAATATTTGGGTAAGAACTCGAAGGAGAAACTAACTTTTATGAAGGATACCAAAAAACCCGGGCCAATCTCGAAAAAAGGACTAGCCTAATCCGAACAAAACAATTCTAACAAAATACAATCAAAATATACAATAAAGAAAACACATAGTCCTACTAGGGTTAGCAGCACCTAACTGGGGGGGGGTCTAAGTTCACCATATGCAAAAGACCGGGTTTGGTTAATTTGAATAGGGTACCTTCTGAATAGAGCCAGGAATATACCTCCCATGCCTGGAGTGGTGCAGGACATGGTCAAACAGTACGCCCGAACTCTTTTATTGCACCTATGATAGCGTACAATCAGTAAGGGTTTCCCGTCTCCCCAACAATTCCTGAAACGGATTTAACGTTCGGGGCACCAGGTCGACCAAGCAGGGGGTTTACAGAACAATGTATATGCATGCAAAAATGCAAGTGAGAAATTTTATTAAGAACCGATGATGGTTTCAAGTCTAGCTCTCTTATTTGATTTTATAAACCAGTCCTCAGAGGAGTCGCTAGAAAATACTGTGGCGTTGGGATTTAGGGGTCAAAAATAAGGAAAGGCAAAGATGTTTAGAAAAATATTTTAAACACCTTTAAAACTAAATTTTAACAACCCCTTTTATTAAAAATGGAGTCGCCACTTAGGTTTTCAGAAAAACTAAGAAAAACCAAAATAGCCACTGATCTTTAAAATGTAAACCAGAGAAAAAGGGTTCGGGGGCTAAGATACGAATTGGAGAAGGTGTTAGGCACTCCGTTCGCTCAACCGTAAGGTTGTCCTCTACTAATCATCATTGGTTCTTTAATAGAATTTCTCAAATGTATGCAAATAAAGAATGTTGAGGCAAAGAGAGAACATCCAAAATCAAATATGAAAAATACATAAAATATGTACATAGCACCCCAAATTAAAACAAATAAGGAAATAAAATCTTAAGTCTTATGGCATGCAATTTCTAACTAAATGATACATGGTACACACCCACATACAATATTGTTTAAACATCCTAAGCTAACATGTTTTGATTAAAAGAATGGAATGCTAAAGATACAAAACTACCTAAACATGATTTGCTACAAAATAATCTTTAAACAAAGTGACTAAATTCTAAACTAATATGTACAATATGCATGTTGTCAAGTTACCTAAAAAATTTGGAAAACATGTACAAATTATTTGTTAAAAATCAAGGTAATAAAGCCTACTAGCAAACATTTCATATTAACAAGCAAACATTTGGAATTTTAATTTGAAGAAAGAAAAAAAAAACGGTTTGCAAAAGATTAATTAAGCCAAAAATAAAATATTAAAAAAATATTTATTTAAACTACTTAAAAGAAAACTATCTACATTTTATGTTTTTGAACAAATCAAAGAAAAATAATGGAAATAAAATAAACAATACACTACCCTTTAAAAGATAAAAGAAAAAGAATGACAACTAACATAAAAGGCTTTTTTTTATTTTTGTAGTTAATAAAAGAAAGTAATATAAAAGAAAAATTAAGCCAATAAAGGAAGATTTTAAAAAGTAAGAAGATGTGATCATTAATGTTTTTATATCTTTCTTTAAAAAAAAAGAAAAAGAAAAGAAAATGGAAGAAAATAAAATAACAAAGGAGTTTTGAAAGAGAAAATTATGATGCTATTCAAAGATGAAAATTAGATTACAAAATTTTTGTGATTTTGGATTTATGAAAGAAAAGCTAGTAAATAAAGTTATAAAGAAAAGAAAATTAAATTTTGTAAGTGAATAAAGAAAAGTTAAACTAATATTTAAATTAAAGACAAGTAACAAAACTAGTAGCAAAATAAAATGATAAAATAATGCTAGAAAAGGGGATTATACTAAAAGAAAATAAAAAGAAGAAAAAGAAGAAGAAAATCAAAAGGACATCAAACTAAAAGGACATTTAAGCTAATATTAAAAGAGCATTTGGGTTAGTGAATTTTAAATTAAAATTAAAAGAAAGAGAAAAAGTAATATTAATATTTAAAGAAAGAGGAAGTAAGAGTACTATAAAAGAAATTTAGAGCTAATAAAAAAAAGAAAATAACATGAAACAAAATGCTAGAAAATAAAATTGTACTAAGAAAAGAAAAGAAAAGAAAAGAATTATTTAAATGAATATTAGACTAATACTTAAAAGAAAATGAACATTGAATTAAAAGAATAAGAAAAAGAGAAACAAAATGCTTGAATATTAAAACAATGCTAAGAAAAATGAAAGAACATTAACCTAATATTATAAGGAAAGAAACTAAATAGTACATTGGAAGGAAATTACATTAAGCTAATTACAAAGAAAATAACAAAGAATGCACATTACAAGAAATTTAAGTTACATTAAAAGAAAAAGGAGATGGAATGCACTAATTGAAATTAAGAGAAATTAATTACAACTAATTCAATGATTAAGTATGATTTAAGTATTGACAACTATACCCATATGGACGTAAGTGCATTAATATAACAATCAACAACATTAATTAGTTGTAATTGTTAAAAATATTAGCACCATTTAATGATTTTAACAATTTGAAATAAGCTTAAAGTGAAAGTAAGTAAATCAATAAAACAATTAAACTAAGTAGGCTAAAACATGAATTTAACTATGAATATAACAATTAATGAACAAAACAAGAGCATAATTGAAATAAATTCGTAAAAATTAACCCGATCACTCCATAAGAGAGAACGTGGAGCTAGAAGGATCGGGGATCCAAATGAGGTACGTAGATTGCCGGGAGATCCTCAAATCGGGGAATGTGTCTCGGTAGTCCAATCCTCAAGTGGTGATCTAAGCTAGGGTTTGGGAACTTCGAAGGCTCGGATCTCGGTATTTCGATAAGGCTTCGGCATCGGGGCTCGGAATCGCTCGGTATATTGGCAGAGTCTCTCTCACTCAAAATTCATACTGAAAATATACGCTGGGGTACGGTATTTATAGAGTTCTTCAACCAATGAGGTGTTGCCACGTTTTGGGACACGTCAGGCCATTTAAAGTTGGCGGTCGCCACAATGATAGTTGGCGGTCCCCAGGTTTTTAAAAGTTTTCACAAAGTTCTATGGCGGTCGCCACAATGGGAGTTGGCGACCGCCATCGCCATGATGGACGGTGGCGGTCGCCACTTTGGGCTAGGGTTTCTACAAAGTTCTATGGCGGGCGCCATGAAGAGAGTTGGCAGTCGCCTTACTTGGGCAGTAAGTTTCAATGGTTCGTCAAAATTTTATTAGTTTGAAAGTTTTGGATTCGAATACCGAGCTTGGATCACTTCCCGAGGATCGAACTAAGGCACTATTCCACTTGTTTTCATCATCGAATTCCCCTAAGATTAGGCGGGGTCAAATTGGGGTGTCTACACCCACTAACTATCTTAGAAATCGTGTCTTCCTATTTCTGAACCTTTTTTCTTCTTTATGCTCTTCAGCCTCGAGGAAGAACTTTTTTCAGAAACAAACACATTTTTTGGTATTGAAGGAATACCATTTGTAGTTAATGCTATATCCAAGTTATATTTCAAGTTAATAAAATTCGGTCTAGTTAGTTTATTTTCTTTGAGTATTAAAGCGAGTGGGTTGAAAGCCATTTTAATTTTCAGAATCACAAAATTAAAATACCATTAATTATGATGTGTAAAACTTTAAATTTATTTTAATTTGGTTCCCTCTACCATTTTAAATTTAATTCACCAGCAGCCAAGTAACCTGAGAATAGCATGCCTCAATGGGAGGATTTCTACTATCCTTCCTAAGACCAGACATGCAAATTATTTTTATTTTACTACCTAGGCAACTGACCCTACGAAGTAAAATTAAATAGCTGACATAATTTCGGTCTAGTATATAATAGCAGTGATTCAGATGGAGAGAATACTATTATATACAGTTAAGTGTTAACCATCACCTAATTCCAAATTAATCGCTTCGCAATGAACC
>JAUMHN010002995.1:0-10481 GCA_032360265.1 Heliamphora ciliata | reverse complement strand
CAATGCAAGACTGCTTGATACTCCTCCAACTTATAGCTCCACCTCCTAAGGTAAACACATATCCTGAGGTAGACTTAGGGGAATCCCAGTCAGACAGAAAATCTGAGTCTGTGTACTCCAAAGGTACTAGACTATCTGCCTGGTAAACTAACATATAATCTTTAGACATTTTCAGGTACTTGATTATATTCTTTACTGCAGTCCAATGCTCCTGCCCTGGGTTAGACTGATATCTTCT
This sequence comes from Heliamphora ciliata, assembly GCA_032360265.1. Taxonomy (NCBI): domain Eukaryota; kingdom Viridiplantae; phylum Streptophyta; class Magnoliopsida; order Ericales; family Sarraceniaceae; genus Heliamphora; species Heliamphora ciliata. The sequence goes on along the minus strand of JAUMHN010002995.1, from coordinate 10,243 downwards.
AACCATGCCAACGGCAAAGCAGATGTCGGGTCTAGTGCAAAGCATAACATACATGAGGCTTCCTACTACCGAAGCATAAGGGACCGCCTTCATCTTCTCTATCTCATCAGGTGCCTTAGGACACTAATCCTTGGATAGAGTGATTCTATGCTTGAAAGGAAGAAGCCCTTTCTTAGAATCGTGCATGCTAAAACGAGTAAGGATATCATCGGTATACTTTGCTTGTGATAAGCCCAACATCCTTTGTTTTCGATCTCGCATAAGCTTAATCCCAAGGATGTGACTAGCTTCTTTCAAATCCTTCATATCGAACTACCCAGATAACTATACTTTAACCGTAGATAATGCCCTCGCATCACTTCCGATGAGTAAGATATCATCTACATAAAGTACTAAGAAGATCACCACGCTTCCGTCATACTTCTTGTACATAGGAGACTCATCTGGACTTCGATCAAAATCATAAGATTTTATAGCTTGATCAAACCGAGTGTTCAAAGACCTCGATGCTTGCTTAAGTCCATAAATTGATCTCTTAATCTTGCACAACATGTGCTCCTGGCCCTTTGCAATGAATCCGTCTGGTTGTATCATATAGATACACTCGTCAAGACTTCCGTTAAGGAAAGCTGTCTTGACGTCCATTTGCCAGATTTCGTAATCGAAATGTGCGGAAATGGATAAGAGAATTTGGATAGACTTAAGCATGGCTACCGATGAAAAGGTTTCCTCATAGTCAATCCTTTCTTTCTGAGTGAACTCTTTAGCAACAAGCCTAGCTTTGAAGGTTTCAACCTTCCCGTCTACTCCTCTCTTTCTCTTGTAGATTCACTTGCATCCAATGGATTTTATCCCTTCGGGTGGTTCTACAAGTTTCCAAACTTGATTGGAATACATAGATTCCATCTCTGAATTCATAGCCCTTTGCTAAAGATCTGCATCTTTGTCTTGTAGTACTTCATTGTAGTTACAGGGCTCGATATCCAATTTTACCGGGATCCTGTCAAAAGACTCTCCCAAGAACATATACCGGTCAGGTTGATGAACAACTCTCCCACTACGACGAGGCACTACCTGTGTTTGTATACTAGCAGTAATAGGCTGTGCAGAATCTGAACCCTATGCATCAGCACCCTATTCTTAATTTGCACCTGTCCTGATAATCCTCCCACTACGACTAGGTAATGAAATATTAGTGACTTGTGGTTCCTTTTCCGTTCTACTAGTATTTTCTCTCAGTTCTTCCAGAACAATTTTGCTATTGGGCCTGCGGTCCATAATATAATCCTCTTCCAAGAATTGGGCGTTGGTGCTAACAATGACCTTATGATCCTTAGGATTATAAATTAGACAACTCTTCGTTCCCTTGGGATACCCCATAAATAAATAGACTTCTGTCCTCGGTTTCAACTTACCCGCGTTCCCTTTCAGCACATGTGCTGAACACCTTCAAATTTGAATGTGTTTCAAACTAAGCTTACGCTTAGTCCACAATTCTATGGGAGTAGAAGATACTGATTTAGAAGGTACCATGTTCAGAATGTAAGCCGCTGTCTCTAAAATGAGTCCCCAAAACAAATGTGGTAAACCTGAATAACTCATCATTGACCTTACCATCTCCATAAGAGTCCTATTCCTTCTTTCTGCTACACCATTCTGCTGAGGAGAGCCAGGTGCAGTCAACTGGGATGTAATTCCCTCTAATGATAAGTAGTCCTTAAACTCTAAGAGGTATTTCTCACCATGGTCGGATCGTAGTGATTTGATACTTTTACCTAGACGCTTCTCTGTCTCCGCCTTAAATTTTTTGAATTTTTCAAAGCATTCAGACTTACGGTGTATTAGGTAAATATATCCATACCTTGAGTAGTCATCAATGAAACTGACAAAGTACTCAAACCCACCTCTAACCTGGATTGTCATAGGACCACACACATCAGAATGAACTAGTTCCAACGGTTCTTTAGCTCTATAGCCTTTGGCTGAAAAGGGCCTCTTGGTCATCTTACTCTCGAAGCAAGATTCATAGACTGGAAGTGCCTTTACTTTCAATAAACTCAAAGGTCTATCTGTTACCAGTCTGTTTATCATTTTTAGATTAATATGACCCAAGCGTAAGTGCCAAAGAAACGTTTGGTTTTAAAGAATGAAACTTTCTCTTATATGGTAAATTAGATGTGTTATTTATTTCAGTTAGTTCTATTGTAAGAGAGATTGGAGTAATAATATAAAGATTATCTATCAATGTACCAAAATAAATAACCCGTTTATTATCCTTAATAATCACAGAGTTATTAAAATAAACAAAATATCCGTCTTTAACCAATCCAGAAACGGAAGCTAAGTTCCTTCTAATGGCAGGTACATAAAGACAATATCTCAATATTAAAATTCGATCTCTGCTAAAATTGAGAGTGACATCTCCTACTGCAACTGCTGTTACCTTTGTATTATTACCCATATGTAGGTAAATCTCCCCATCACTAAGTTGTCAAATTTTTTGGAATCCCTGTAATAAATTGAAGACATGATTAGTGGCTCCCGTATCTACACACCAGGTACCGGTAGATAGCACCGCTAAACATGTTTCCACAACCAGTGAACAGAAATTATCATGTTTATTCTGCCTTCTGAGAAATGCTAGACATAGCTTTTTCCAGTATCGGGTCTGGTTGCAGTAAAAGCATCTGCCTTTCGGTTTTTTTACACCAGTCCGTAGCTCACTAACTACCCTGGAAAATGTGTCTCCCTATTTCTGAACTTTTTTTTTCTTCATGCCTTTCGGCACCGAGGAAGAACATTTTCTGAAACAGACACATTTCCTGGTATTGAAGGAATACCATTTGTAGTTAAAGCTATATCCATGTTACATTTTCAGTCAGCAAAATTTGGTCCCGTAAGCTTGTTTTCTTTGAGTATTGAAGCGAGTGGGTTGAAATTCATTTTAATCCTGAGAATCACATAATTTAAAAAAATGTTAATTATGATTAGCAAAATTTTAAATTTATTTTAATTTGGTTCTCTCTACCATTTTAAAATTAATTCGCCAGTAGCCTAGTAACCTGAGAATAGCATGCTACGTTGGGTGGACGCCTACTATCTTTCATAAGACCAGACAGGCCAATTCCTTTTAATTTTACCATCTAGGCAACTAACCATGCCAAGTAAAATTAAATAGCTGATATAACTTCGGTCCAGCATATAATAGTGGTGACTCAGTTGGAGATGATACTATTATATACAGTTAGGTGTTAACCATCACCTAATCCCAAATTAATCGCTTCGCAATGAACCTTTCAGTTGGAGAAGTGATCCACACTAACAATTGTCCAGAATTATCCCTAAAGGGGGTTTGTACTTGCGATACCGCAATTAATCTGTCAGTTGGAGATGAAGGACTTATTGTCGACACGCAGAGTTTAATTGCATCGCTTACAAACTGGTGATGGAGACCGCAGAATTTATCTATGAATAAATTTCCTCTCCCACTTAGATTTTTAAAACATTTTTTAAAGTTATAAAAATCTGTTTAATTAAAATAAATTTATTAATTTCGAAAGTCACACGATTTAAAAGAATCAAACATCTTTCCGTGTATACGATTCCAAAGATTCTGGTTTATCAAACCATCTTTCGAAAGTCACACGATTTGAAAGAATCAAATATCTTTCCGTGTATGCGATTTCAAATATTCTGGTTTATCAAACTATCTTTTCGTGTTTAAATGCGTAACAAATAAAATTTAATAAATACACAATTTTTCCTCTAGGTTTTGAGCTTATATAGGGATTAAAGGTATTTATTTATTTTATTTTTCGTTCCACATTTTTTGGAAAATAATAATTTATTTTGATTAAATATTTTTTTATTTAATTAATTTAAAATTTAAAATTAATTTTCACGTTTTTTCAGGATATCTGATTTAAAAAAAATTATCTTAAACGTAATATTTTGTAAAAAAATAAAATATCTAAAATTTTTTCATTTAATTAAAATTAATTAAAAAAATTTAATTTTATTTTTTATTACAAAATATTTTAATTAAAACCGAATATTCAAATTAATTAAATTAACAGAAAAAATAAAACTAATATTTATCATCCACGCAGTTAATAAAAAATTAAATACAAGATAAATATAAAAATTTTAATTTTATGATCCGATTGAAATTCTAAAAAATTTCAATATCCTGTTCAGAATATATTTATTGAATCCTAATAATATCAAGATTATTTGATATTATATGATAAAACATATTAAAAAATTAGCCCCACTTAAAACCGGTTGGACGCCACTGTTTTGAAACAGTGTTGGAAACTAGCGCCGGCTTTTTCGGCTGGAAAACAGCTTGCTTCATCAAAAAAAAAAATACTTGGGAACCGGCGCCACTGTTGTGCGCCTGTGTTTGGGGCCTTTTGGATACTGCCGGTTGGTACCTCTTTTGCTTCAGATTTGATGAAAACTCCAAAACAGTATTCAAACAAAAACGTGCGCCGCTGGGATTTTGCTTGCTTTGGAAGCCGCACTAATGGATTGCTTGGGAATTGCGCCATGATCCAATTGGGAAACCGGTTTGCCGAAGCTTTGGGAATTGGCGCAACAGACTTTTGGAGAAACAGTGCCGCACTGTGCATGGGAATTGTTCTAGCGCTGCTTGCTCCTGTGTGGAAACCTTTTGTCTTCACCCAAAAAAAAACCACTGAAGCTTTAAAGCCACCGTGTATGGTACGGCAGTGCACAGAAACTGCTGGCTTCAAATTCCGCAGGACGGAATTGCCGCAGCCAGCTTTTTTTATTTTTTGTTATTTTTTTTATTATAACCCAGGAAAATTGGGACATATAAAAAAAATACCTGCGACTAAAACCGCCAATCGCCTCCAATTACCGTTGTGCCTGTTCTTTTATTTTTTTAATAAATTAGAAAAAAAAACTTAAAAAACATAGAAAAAAATATTTTTACATCGAAACTTAGGTCCCGTAAACTTACATTTAATCTAAAATAATTAATCTAGCACGGTCAACCCCTGTGATTAAAAAATTAATTAATCATCATCTACGTATTCAATCAAATATGAAATTAAAAGATGATCATAAAATCAAAATTTAGAATGCCTGCAAAACAAAATTAGCACAGTTCTAAATCTACTCAACCCCGATTACCGTAAACGAAAAACAAAATGACTCTGATACCAATTTGTTGGAGGCAATACTGCCAAGATCATTACTTTTGTAAAACGATTTCGGTAAAAAATTAACTGGACAGGCAAACGCCGAAACGGGCTCTAGATAAAAATTTTGACGTCGAACGATCAAAAATAAATCCGTGCAATCAAAGTTAATTTAGATGAATACCTCGTGTTGATCTAATCTTCAACTACGACTTGATTCCGAGTTGAAGCTCTGACCAGATCTTCTACTGTATTTCCTAACGCGATCCTCGAACGTAGTGTGGGCTACGATCCTCCGAGAACTCGTACCGGGAGAACCCCAATATATTTAAGTTTTAAAAGACAAAAATAATATCATAATAATATATGACATATCTGAACTATCAATTCTATCAATCTCAAATTGGTTTAGCCTACCCGCGTATATATAGGGTTACAACAGGGACCTAAGAAGTAATTATGAGTTAGATTTCCAGTGGAACACAGATACCTACGAGCAGTTTCTGTAATTTTTCTAAAACACTGAATTACAGTTCACACCACTAAAAAACTATAATTGCACTCTGACCCATAATCTCAAGTCCTTCTTGCATTGAGCTCCTGTTATTAAATGCTTACCATTTCTCCATACGTTAAGATTCTCGATACCCGCCAATTAAATTTAATTATTGACAATTTAATTTAATCGGCATCTTCATATTCTTTAAACCCTTTCGCTTAACTTATTTGACTGCCGGATAATTAAATCTACCTGCAGGGTTTGGCCCGATCAAAACTTATAAGCATCCTTAAGGGGGTATCGTCAATCCCAATCTTTCGGGATGTGAATTCCATCAATAATCAATATTTGCCATATAAATAATACCGTTATCCAATTCAGCGAGAATATGGACCCATATAAGATCGTACCCTCTAATGAATCAAAACAACGAATATTAAATATATACATATCAATAATTATTTTAGGATTAAGAGAATAAGTACTATTTATAATAACTTTGGGGTGTGAATTAATTTATATAGTCAGTACTAAATTAATTACCCCAAATGTCCTATTCAATACACATAAAGTATACTGGCACAGAGAGTCAGAACAATAGACGACGCTATTATCTGTTCTCCGTAACCAAGACAGGCCTACTAAAACTCTGTGCCACAGTCGTACCGATGGTATGTCCATTTCTATCTAAACTGTAAATATAAAATTATATTTTGCAAGAACCTAAAATCTGGTCTTTTGTGTGTAAGCCGTACTTTACACACCAGATTAAATACTGTACAGAATATTGGACATTCATGCATAACAATAAATGATATACATACATTGCTCATAAAGATTCTCATAAAATAGAAGACGAATTTTATTAAAAATAAAATTAAATACTAAAAACATGGTTTTCAGTATACCAACCCTAACATGATACTCATTAAATCATCCCATTTATTGTATCCAAGGGAGAGTCACCTATTTGTCCTTTGAGTGAGTAGGTAAATCTTATCAAAGAAGAACTCAAGAGATTAGAAGAAAAACAAGGACGTATTTTTCGTAGGATCGTCTTAAAGTTGTAAAATATTTTGAATGCACCCGTAAGCATTCTGATTTAGTGAAATTCTCAATGGGAGACTTGGGGAGTGGACGTAGGTTTGGAAGAAATTGAACCACTATAAATCTTGGTATCTGGTTCATTTTTCCTGTTTCTAACCTCTTTAATATTTGCATTGCTTTAATCTTTGATTATCTTGCTATATTTGTTTGCAATATTAAAATTTTTTTAAATTTTTTTTTAAAATTGTTATTAATTTTTTAAGACCCAATTTACCACCTCTTGGGTTGCCTAGAACTAACAAAATCGGTAATAACTATTGAACTATAAAACAAGAGTTTGTCTTCCGCCACCTCCAGGGCTCCTCAAGATCAAGCTACATGATCAAATTCACTTAAAAGTTTTTAAATCCCACAACGTGATCCAAAATCCAATAGGAATAGACTAACATGAATTAAAAGTATAACATACAATCACAGATTATATACACAACTTTACTACACAAGTCTTAAATCGATTTTTCATCTTTAAAATCACAAGTTTTTATATAATCCAATAACGTTCAACGGTTTAGTAACAATAAACAACACAACGTATTCCAACTAGGTTTCCACAACCACTAATGATTCCTATGTACCATGCACTCTCTTATGATCTTTCACCATAGGATAAGTACTAACCAAATCATGTAAATTTTTACTGTCTTTCGCCGCAGGACCAATATCTGCCCCAATTTAAACATGTTGTTATGGTATATCTATTGAATCATTAAAAGGGCACATAGTTATGTCATCTATATAACAATGGATCAATCAAGATTTTCAAAAAAATATTTCCACCATCTCAACCGAATTGTTTAAACCAAGGCTCAACACCAAGGGTTAGCTCCTATTAGTTCAGGCAACCCAAAAGGGGGGTGAATTGGGTTTTAAAAACAATAATAACAATTTTAAAAACCTTTTTAAAAACCTTTTGATTTCTCAAATAAATATAGCAAGTATATCAAGAAATAAAGTAATGAAGATATTAAAGAGGTTAGGGAGAGAGAAATTGAATCGGACACCAAGATTTATAGTGTTTCGGCTTTTTCCAAACTTGCATCCACTCCACAAGACTTTCCTTGAGAATATCCACTAGGATCGAATGCTTTACAGGTGCATTCAAAAACCTTTTACAGCCTCAAGAAGATTTTACAAAATAATCTCCTATTTTTTGTAATCTTTTTTGAGCTTTTCTTTAAAGAGGAACACTCATTCTCTTAAAAGATCAAGGGCACCCTTTATTACAAAAAATGAGAGAATCAAAGATTCATTAACTCACTCTATTTATAAATGATTAGAAATAAATAAGCAATAAAGAGAGAATTGGCTGGAGGAGTATTAAATAGCAGTAAATGCTTTCTCAAGGATTTGAGTTTTTTATTTTGAGCAATAGAACAATGTCCAGATCTTTGAAACTCTGAAAATTAACTCCTTATATAGCCATCTGAAGTAAATGACCGTTGGTGGGTTAATCGAGGCAATTAATGCTCAAAAATCCAACTGTTGGAACCAGCGTGAGATTTGAAATCTGTCGCAGGTGTCGATTCAAAACAATTTTGTGTCGACACAAAATATATAGGGCTTGGTTCTTTAAGTAATTGTGTCGACTCAGATCTTTGTTGGTGTCAACCCAATTTTTGCTTTTACCTCACCCATACAATGGTGTCGACTCATGAATCATTTGGTGTTGACCTAGTGCATTTTTTTAGATTTTCAGGTGAGACTTTGGTGTCGACTCAAAATCATTTGGTGTCGACTCAAAAAGTTACATCAGTCTCGGGACTTTTAGAGTCAACTCATCTTTGTTTGGTATCGACTTAGAAACTTTTAGACAGTCTAAGCTGTTTTGGTGTTGACTTATTTTCGTTTGGTGTCAACCCAAAATTTCTTTGATTTCGAAGGGAACATTTGTGTCGACTCAAAAATCTTTGGTATTGACCCTTTTTGACTTGTAATTGAAAAATGACTTATAGCTTTTGTGTCAATCCATTTCTTTTTGGTGTCGACTCATTTTGTTTTTCGGAGGGTGTTTTGATGTCGACTCATGTGAATTTGGTATCGATCCATAAGATTCAAACACTGGAACCCGAAGGATCATTTGGTGTCGACTCATTCTGAGTTCCTGAAACATATTAAGAAAAGTAGTTAATGTGTCGACCCTAAATTTCATTTGTGTCGACACACTCGAGAATTTTAAGCCTGCTTTGCCTTAAGGTGTTGACTCAATTATCAATTGGTGTTGACAAAAAATGTTCTTTATAGGAACACTGAGTTGCAACTCATTTGATGCAATGCAAAGTGTCAGCACAAATGGCATAAGATGTCGACTTATTTGTCATGAAGTACCAACATTTACCTTTTTGGAAACAATTAAATATAATTTTTTTAAATCAATTTAATTAAAAAAATAAATTATCAAAATTATCAAAATCTAATTATAATCCCCTTAGGCTAACTACTCCAAACATTAAAAACCATGTTTTTGCAACACATACTAAATCCTTCCGGTTTTCAAAACTCATCCTTTTGAAAACTACGGACACATATGTCCACCAACTTTGTAATAAACCACAAAAAATGCATAACATACTTTTTATTCAACCAAACAAAGTTTAAACACAAAATTCAACATTTATAACATTTTAAAACGGTAAAAATGTGTATAATCACATGTAACACCCTTTTAAAGCAAGACAGTCTAGAATCCGACCGTAGAGAGTTAAAAACTTAAAGCTTTAATAACCGACGAAAAACCAAAGTCGCTAAAATGAGATTCTATTCGGATAAACACGAAGTCCACGGAGAGTATGTCGACGTTCGACTATAGCAACCCCAAAAATCGAGTCCGAAGCAATTCAAAAACTAAAGAGAAGGCTAAGGTTTTGATTTTTCTTTCAAAAGAGAGAGAGAGAAGCTTGTTGAACAAGATGTAGTTCAAAAATCAAGGCAGCAAGCTGCCACATATATAGTCCACGCAGACAGACCGCTCGAGCGGTCAAAGGACCGATTGAGTGGTCCTGCCATAAAGTCACAACTTTCTACCACGACACTTAAACATGATCGGGATTGAAACCAACATGTAAGGACCTGGTATGTGTATATTTTATGCTTACATGTTTTCGGTTAAGTGAGGAAACAGAATTAATTTTAAGCATGGGTGTTATAAAATCATGTTTATTAACAGTTAACTTACTGCCATGTGAAAGTGTAATTGAGATACAGGATGCTAGATGACGATAATTTGAGGCTAAGTAGAGCTTATTAATTTAATTTCTTGGAGTATGGGTTTAAAAATTATGTCGTGAATGTGGAATTAAATTATAAAAATGGGTCATCAAAGCTAAAAATATAAAGAAGCAAACCAAACAAAACCTAGGATTTCTCCTAAACATTCTGGAGAACTAGAGAGAGAGAGGGTTGAGAGAATTAAAATAAAAAGGAAGGGAATTCCACCCCCACCCCGCCGACCCTCTCTCCCCTTTGTTTTGTT
>JAUMHN010002984.1:0-10482 GCA_032360265.1 Heliamphora ciliata | reverse complement strand
TAAATCAAAAGAAGAACGAAAAGAGAACTGCGCGCGACCACCGGCCATCCTCTAGGCCGACGCCACCTCTGCCGCTGCCGGTGCCAGCCACTGCCATCCACGGCCATCCCCACCATCGACGACTTTCTCGCCACCACTCGCTGCCTTCGTTCACCGCCCCTCTCTCTCTCTCTCTCTCTCTCTGTTGACAACCACCAACCACCACCCGAATCGCCAACCATCACTAGAACCACCATACATCACCGCTGAGACCACCCGAATCACCATCAACGACCACAACCACCACCACCACGATAATACACCACCACCGCTAGTTGTATGCACACCGCCACCACTGTGCACACCACCACCTCTCTGCCACAAGTGACCACTACCCTATTTACGGCCTGACGCCGTTAGTGAACGGCTCTAATCGTCGGTAAAAGACTTTAGCAAACCCGAACCAGAGAATTATCGTTTTAAATTTTTTATTAAAAATAGTTTTTTGGGCCATCTTTGAACAACCATAGCCGCCACCTCGAACCTCCACTTTAACCACCCTAAGTTTGAATAGACTCATCTTGTAGAGACCCGGTACACTTTTAATTTTCAATTAATTCTTTTAATATAATTAAATTACTAGAGATGATTTGCGATGATAATTTATGGTTAATTATGGAATATTTACTTAAAATTTTGTAATACGGGGTTATTCTAAGTTGTAAATATAGGATATAGAATATGGAGTTAATAGAATTGAATTAAAGTGAACATGGATTATGAAAGCACAATCTAGAAGAGAAGAAAATAAAAAAAAAGAACTAACCAAACAAGGCCCTAAGATATTTTCTAGAAGCATGGAGAATTAGAGAGAGAGGATTAAAACCCAAGACCCCCCTTCACTCCCCGCCGGTTTCTTCTTCTTCCTCAATTTCTCTTTTCTTTTGTTCTCCCAACCATAATAGGATCCAAGCTCTTGCCTCCCTTCAATTTGGTGAAATTAGAGGCTTGTTTGGAGGCAACAAAGAAAGGAGCAAGGTTTATTTAGCAAGAGAAATACAAGGAAACATCAAGGAGCAAAACTCCAAGTAGACAAAACCTTAGGTTGGAAACTTTGGTGATTTCAAAGCTTAGAAGCTATTTAAGGTAGGATTTAGATTTTCTCGCATGTTTTGTGTTGATTTGGGTTGATACTTTGTGTATATGAGTAAAGAACTAGTTAATTTCATGCATGATTTGAATAATTGATAGGGTTGAGTTGGGTTTTTAAGAAAATGGGAGCTTTGGAGAAATGATTACCATGAATTTCTTTAAATTAGTTGTATAAAAAGGGCTTCATGACACTAAAATTCCATGTTTTGGGTTGAAAGTATGGTTGATTATATAAATGAGTTGGATTAATAGGTTTGGGATAGGTGGTGGCCTCAAAATTTCATAAAAAGATGAACTTTCGGTGCAGGAGCGCCCGAGGGACCGCTCGAGCAGTCTAGAGGGCGGTCATGGGATGGTCTCGGCTTCTTCTGCAGGCCAGACCGCTTGATAGACCGCTCGAGCAGTCTAGCCCGCAGTCTTTTTTTCACTAGTTGAAAATGTTTTCATTAAATCATTGTATCTTTCTCATTCGGGCTCCGAATTGGGTCGTTCTTATACTCAAATTGAAGCTCTAGAAGTCTTCTTTCCAATGACACCACTCTCACAATAACATTCCTTTCATAGAAAAAGTTATGACCAAAAGAGTGAGAGCATATCAAATTTTCTAAACTGTTTTTCACCTGTTTCTGGCCAAATGCCTTAGAAAATGTTGTTTTTCATCCCCATTGGACTTTTTATCAAATTTCTTGTCTCATGGCCTATGGATACACCTATATCAATATACTTGGGTTGGGTTACAAGTATTGTACCAGTTGGCTAGGTTTTATGATAAAATAGATTGTCCACATATAAAGTTGGTTTTTTAAAGAACAAGAATGGGTATCTGAGGGTTGTGATAAAATATGATCATCCTTTGACATTACTAAGCATTTAGAAGAGAAACATGGGTTTCAAATTGTGTATATGCATATGATGGGTGCATTTCATTTTTCTTCAAATGATATGATGATAATTGAACTAAATTTTGTGTTGGTACCTTATGAAGTTGATACATGAAATGTGAATTATGAGAAATTACGGGTTGAAGTTATGATGCATGTGCATATGACTTGAAAGGGAACTTGAGTACTTAAATGAAATATGATGTGAGATTGAAATGAAAAACTTGAAACGAGAAGAAAAAATGTGAATATTTAAAAATGATTGGCAGAGGAACCGGATGTAGGGTTGGACTCCCAAATTTTTGAAAATGATGGAATTGATGATTAATGAACCGTATGGATTGATGTGAATAAAGTTGGGCTAGCTACTCCATGGTGAAAGACCGAAAACTTGCTCAAAATAGGGACCGCATGCCCATGGGTTAGCCCCTGAAATGTGGTGTTGTGTCGTGTTGAGTTATAGAGCTATTTATTACACAATAGCTTCGCATTGCCTATTGGGAATTAATAAGGAGGGGTTTCTATAAACTGCACCCGATACCGGTTCATTAAAATGTGATTGTGTCGTGATGAGTTATAGAGCGACCCATTCCATAATGGCTTTGTGTAGCCTATTGGGGGCGGATGGGGCGATGTTTCTGTTAGGGTTGGTATACTGAAAATTATGTTTTTAGTATTTAATTTTATTTTTAATAAAATTAATTTTTTATTTTATGAAAATCTTTATGAGTAATGTATGTGTATTATTTCTTTGATATGCATGGATATCCAATATTCTGTATAGTATTTAATCTGGTGTATAGAATACGGCTTGCATACAGAATATCAGATTTTAGGTTCTTACAGAATATAAGTTTTATGATTACAGTTTAGATAGAAATGGATATACCATCGGTACGACTGTAGCACAGAGTTTTAGTAGGCTTGTCATGATTAAGAGAAACAGATAATAGTGTCGTCTATTGTTCTAGCTCTCTGTGCTAGTACACTTAGTGTGTATTGAACGGGACATTTGGAATAATTAATTTTATACTGACTATATAAATTAATTCACACCCCAATGTTATTATGAATAGTGCTTATTCTCTTAATCCTGAAATAATTATTAATTTGCATATATTTAATATTTGTTGTTTTGATTCATTAGAAGGTGCGATCTTATATGGGTCTATATTCTCGGTGAGTTGGATAGTGGTAATATTTATATGGCAAATAATAATTATTAACGGAATCCACGTTCCGAAAGATCGGGATTGATGATACCCCCTTAAGGAAGCTTATAAGTTTTGACCGGGCCAAATCCTACATGTGGATTTGATTATTCGGCAGTCAAATAAGTTAAGCGGAAGGGCTTAAGAAATTTCAAGATGCCGATTAAATAAAATTGTTAATAATTAAATTTAATTGGCATGTATTGGGAATCTTAACGTGGAGAGAAATGGTAAGCATTTAATGTCACGCCCCAAACACCAGGGTCACGCGAAGCCTACCAAAACACCCATTTGAGGAAAATAGGTTTTCACAGTTGGAAATCAAAATACAGCATTTGGATAAAAGATTTCCCAAGTTTAGGTCTCATATACAGAAAACATGCATTCTCATACATGAATAAGCATATCGCCAAAAGGCGTACAAACCAGCCTTCACAGGCGTCACATGTAAAAGTACATGTCTCAAAAAGGAAAAGTACAGTAAGTCTTCCATCACCTCTGCAACTAGGTCAACTCCTCATGTTCACCAGAAAATGTTTTTAAAGCAAAATTCCACACCGTGAGCCAAAGCCCAATAGAAAATAGACAGTAAATCTGTAATATTGGTCATGCAATCATATGGTGGTAGCTAACTCAACCACAGCACCCAAAAAGGTTTTCCATCTCAAAAACCACACGTTTTCCATCCTTGAAACTATGCATATCATCCTAAGAAATATCATGCCACAGTTAAGGGAAAGTAGTAACAAAACAGTATTCTCCACTCGGACACACAACCGAGGAGATAAGATACAATAAGATCCTATATACCGACTCTGTCGACTCAAGACAAAGGCAACAACTATAGACTCCTACCCATTACCCTAGTCCTGAACCACTTAAGGCCTACTAGGTAATGACAAGTTATATACGATGTCACAACAGTATAACCACTCAAGGGATAACCTGTTTCTTTACGGATTTCTACGACCGATGGACAAAGATAACCAAACCACGACTCGCTTCTTTATGAATTTCTACGACCGATGGACAAAGTTAACCAAACCACGTTTACGGGGATTAACCCGAGGGACTGTTGCGAACCCACTCTGCCCACGTTTTTGGACTTTCACCAAGGAGTAACGGAAGCCCAACTCAACACACATCTACCATCACGGTACATCTATGGATAACATTTTAAACCTAACTCGCACAACGGATATGCAACACATGTATATTAAAGAGATCCCATCCATGAACCATGGAGTTCAAACAACATAAGTAAGTCATACTTTCACCAAAACGTTTTATAAGTTGAGACTTAACCCCAAGGGTTAGCTCCAAAACTTCAACAAAGCACGTTTTTCACAAAATCGAGCCTTTTTCCAAAAAGGAACTCAACCTTTTTCCCAAAATGAACCACCAAAAAGCCAAGCAAACAGCAAGCATTTCAGTCCACTGAACCCACCCCCACTCGACTTAAAAACTCTCTGGAAAAACAAAATTTTCGAGCAGAAGGCACTTCAGTCGACTGACCCCATGAGTTCAGTCGACTGAACTCCCAAAAAGATGATCTAGTCGACTGAACTCAAGGGTCCAGTCGACTAAACAAGCCCAAAAAATGATTTTAGCTCCTGCTTTGGCCTCCAATCCTCAAACCAAGCTTCGAAAACACCCGTTTTGATACCTAAGAGCATACCCGAGCTCAAGGCTATCGTAAGACCTCGAAAGGAACATTCCTCTTTCAATTTCATCCAACCGAACACTGAAAAATAGTTTTAACCCAAAACTGGATCTAAAACATAAATCACTTTTCATGCATTTTAAAATGGTAGAAACACATAGGATTACACGTAGTACCCTCTAACAGTTATACAGTCTAAGATTCTACCTCGGTGAGTTAAAAACTCGATGTCTCGATCCACGTGCAAAATCGAGCTTCACCGAAATAGAATTCTGTCCAGATAGATGCGAAGACCTCAATGCCGATACTACGGATCAGCAGTTCGTTTGTCAAAAACAAAGCCCCGGGCCCTCGAGAAGTTAGAGAGAAGGCAGAGAGAATTTGGAGGAAACTTAAGAGTTAAGTTTTGAAAATATCTTTTTGAAAATATCTAACTCCAGATATTTATAGGCCTCCAAAATATCTTTTTTTTTAATTTTTAAAATTCGCACGGCAACTACCTACAACCCCGGAAACCAACCCCGCATGCCCAGATAAACTTAAACATGCATCAAAATGAGTAAATCATACATCAAACAATCATATTTATGCAAAAACACCTCAACATATATAAGTCTCAAAAAGAGACGGGTCCGTGTCTCACAACTCTCCCCCCTTAAGGAATTTTGCACCCAAAATTCACTACAAGGTCACAAAGGAAAATGCTCCAGATATCTAGCACGTATCCCCGACTCCAGCTCCCATGTAGCCTCTTCAACCCCACGATGAAACCATAAGACCTTGACATAAGCGATTGTTCTCCCCTGTAACACTTACTCCTTTGTATCAAGAATCCTCGTTGGACGCTCCTCATAAGTGGCATCCTCATCAACCCACAGCTCAGCCCAATCTAACACATGTGAAGGATTAGGCTCGTATCTCTGAAGCATCGAAACGTGAAACACGTTGTGCACATATGCTAACTGTGGTGGCAAAGCCAAACGATATGCTTCCTCTCTAACCTTGTCGAGGATCTCAAATGGTCCAATGAAGCGTGGTGATAGCTTCCCTCTAAGACCAAACCTCATCAAACCTCTACGTGGCGAGACCTTCAGGAACATATGATCCCCCACTGCAAACACCAAACATCGCCTCCTCTGATCAGCATAACTCTTCTGGCGACTCTGTGCTGTCTGAAGACGCTGGTGAATCACTACAATCTTCTCTATCGTCTCCCTCACCATGTCTGGTCCCAAGACTGTGGTCTCCCCCACATTTGTCCAGCACACTGGTGATCTACACGGTGTACCATACAAAGCTTCATAATGTACCATCCCAATACTAGACTGATAGCTGTTGTTATATGCAAACTCCGCTAACAATAGATGATCTTCCCACGAACCTCTAAAGTCAAGGACACAAGCCCTCAGTATATCCTCCAGGATCTGTATGGTCCTCTCAGACTGACCATCCGTCTGGGGGTGAAAAGCAGTACTGAACATCAAGTTCGTTCACAAAGCCTCTTGAAGACTCTACCAAAAGCGCGATGTGAAGCGCGGGTCTCAATCAGAAACAATAGACACTGGCACTCCATGCAAATGGACTATCTCTCTGATATACAAACGACTCAGTCGGTCCACCGGGTCCTTCACGCGGATGGGGAGAAAGTGTGCAGACTTCGTCAGCCTATCAACCACAACCCAAATGACGTCGTGTCCCCTAGGTGAGTGAGGAAGTCCTGACACAAAATCCATCGTGACGTTCTCCCACTTCTATTCGAATACCGATAACGACTGTAACAATCCCCCCGGTTTCTGGTGCTCCGTCTTTACCTGCTGACAGGTAAGGCACCGAGAAACAAACTGAAGCACATCCCTTTTCATTCCTGTTCAATAGAACTGACGACGTAAGTCATGATACATCTTCGTGCCTCCAGGATGCATTGCAAGGCAAGAATGATGGCACTCATGTAGTAGATCAGCTCGACATGACTCTGGCACAAACAATCGTCCAGCTAACCTCAGACTTTGGTCTGAACCCACGACCCATCCTACTGTATCCTCTCCACTAGCAACACGATCCCGCATCATCTGAGCTTCCTGGTCTGTCTGCTGGACCTCTAACACTCGTGCAATCAATGCTGGTTGTGAAACCACTGAAAATAAGGTGGCCTCCGTCGCTGTATCCCTAATATAGAGATCAAACTCCACAATCTCTCCAAGCATGTCCCATTCTCGTATAGCAACAGAAGCTAACGAGCTATGAGATCTCCTGTTGAGAGCATCAGCCACGACGTTGGCCTTCCCCGGATGATACTGCAAGTCGAAATCATAATCCTCCAACAACTCCATCCATCGTCGCTGGCGCAAGTTCAGGTCCTTCTGCAAAAATAAGTATTTCAGACTCTTGTGATCAGAGAAAACCTCAAAATGCTCACCATAAAGGTAGTGACGCCATGTCTTCAAAACAAAGACTACAGCTACCAACTCCAGATCGTGTGTCAGGTAGTTCCTCTCATGTGTCTTCAACTGCCGGGAACCATAGGCTACAACTTTACCGCCCTGCATCAAAACACATCCTAAACCATCGTGTGATGCATCACAGTACACAGTATATCCCAAACCTCGCTCTGGAATGATCAACACTGGTGGACTAGCTAACCTCATCTTTAGCTCCTGGAATGCTGACTCACAGGACTCACTCCACACAAATACTGCTCCCTTTTGCGTCAGACGCGTCATCGGTGCTGCAAGTCTCATAAAATCCTTTACGAACCGCCGATAGTACCCTGCTAAGCCCAAAAAACTACGGATCTCATAGATGCTCTTCGGTCACTCCCAACCTATCACAACATCAGTCTTCGACGAATCCACAGCTACCCCATTGGTCGATACCATGTGTCCAAGAAACCTCACCTCTGACATCCAAAACTCGCACTTCTCATACTTCGCGTACAAGCGGTGCTCTCTCAAGGTCTGCAGGACGATACGCAGATGGTCCTCATGCACCTCCCTAGTAGGTGAATAGATAAGAATATCATCCACCAACACCACTACAAAACTGTTTAGATAAGGATGAAAGATCCGGTTCATCAAACTCATAGTGAGATGCTGGTGCGTTCGTCAGACCGAACGGCATAACCAGAAACTCATAGTGACCATAGCGAGTGCAGAAGGCGGTATTCGCTATGTCCTCGTCCCTAATCCTCAACTGGTGGTATCCTGATCTCCAGTCAATCTTTGAAAAGTAACTCGAACCCCTCAGCTGATCAAACAAATCATCTATTCTTGGCATTGGATACTTGTTCTTCACTGTTTCCTAATTCAGCTTCTGGTAGTCGATACACAAACGCAGGGATCCATCCTTCTTCTTTGTAAAAAGAGCTGGAGCTCCCCACAGTGAAGTGCTCGGACATATAAACTCCCTCTCCAGTAGCTCCTGAAGCTGTATCTTGAGCTCACGCAGCTCAGCGGGTGCAAACTGATAAGACGGTATAGATATGGGAGCAGTCCCTGGAATCAACTCTATAGAGAACTCTACCTCACGGTTCGGTGGCAACTCAAACAGATCATCTGGAAAGACATCAGAATAGTCGCAGACCACCGGAGGTAATACTCCTCGAACCCTAACTACCTCATCCAACATGAGAGCTGCAAAAAAGGAACCTAGGTTACCCTAGTTCCGTACAACGCTAGGCATAGACCTCAATCCCTCATCCTGGTCACCCACAAAGCACAAACAATCTCCGTCTGGTGTACAAATCGTCACCCTCCGTCGATCGCAATCGATAATGGCACGATAAGTGGTTAGCCAATCCATCCTTAGAATGACATCAAACGCGATCATATCTAGAATCACGAAGTCAAACTCTAAACAACGACCAGCGACCTCCAACACGCAAGATCTACAGACAAGACTCAATTTCACACTCCCACTGACCGGGGTCTCCACGCACATAGTACCACCCAACCAGTTCATTTCCAACCCCAAAGCAGATGCAAAAGAAGATGATATAAATGAATGCGATTCTTCGGTGTCGATAAGAGCACTAGCCCACGATCTATAAACTAGAAAGGTACCTCTGATCAAGGAAGTGGTAACAGCAGCATAGGGCACGATCGGTGCTCTGGATGAACTAGGTCTTGTAAGAACATATGCCCTGGCCGGTCCACTATGGCTCTGAACTGCCGACTGTCCACCTGACTGCACTGATGCACCTCCTCTGCAAATCTGGACGTCTGAGCTCTAGGCTGCTAATACGCCTGTCGTCCCTTGCTAGATGGAATAGCTGGTACTCCTGCTGTACTCTAAATGCTCCCTCCCTGAGGACAGTTCCTCCGGATGTGCCCAGACTGTCCACACTCAAAACATACCGGTGGTCCTCTCTCTGGTGCCTGCGACTGTGACTATGCCTGAACAGGCACTGCACTCCTGCACTCTGCTGCACGGTGCCCTGGTCGCTAGCATCTATGACAAAGTGCCCTCTGATCTGACCATCCCATTGAGACTACGGGATGTATAGATGCAGAAGACTATGGCTGATACGACCCCGTCGGATGAGAACTCGAACCAGATATCTGTTGATGCTTGTTCTTGCGTCCTTGGGACTGTGCACGTCCCCCGTCCTGCTGACTCCTACCGTCTCTATGCCTGCGCGTCTCAGACAAGGTGTCCTCCACCTTCATGGCCATCTGTGCCAACTTAGTGTAGACCTGCATCTGGAATGCTGCCACTGTATCCCTGATAGCGGGCCTTAAAACCCTCTCGAATCTGTTTACCTTGAACTCATCAGTAGGTATGATCTCCTGTGCAAATCGGGATAGGCTGGTAAACTCAGCCTCATACTCGACCACTGACATACTCCGCTGAGTCAGGAAAAGAAAATCCTCTCTGTAGCGATCCCTCAGTGTCGCTGAAAAGTATTTCTCCAAAAATACATTCGTAAATGCCTCCCAAGTGCCTGTCATTGTTGTCTTGGCGAACTTCCACCACATGTGATCGCTTTCCCTCAGCAGGAAGGTAGCGCAAGTGACCCGCAGATCATCTTCCTCAATCTGAAGTGAATCCAAGATCCTAGTAACCAGCTTCAGCCACTCAGTGGCAACCGTAGGTTTGTGATCCCTAGAAAAGGTAGGAGGGTCCAAATGACGAAACTCACGCATCACAACCGTCGCCCTCGGCTCAGGTACACTCTCTCTTCTCCTAGTGGCCTCAGCCAGTTGCCAGATGGAGCCGACCATCTCACGCAACAGATCTCCCTCAGCAACAGGTCCTTGGGGTGCATTTGCATCCCCAACATCTAGGACTGGAACGTCCCTTCGGCCAGAACCACGACATCGGCCTCGACCTCGTCCTCCCTGCGTGGACATAACTCTATACAAAAGCAACATAACAGGGTAAGCTTCCTACAACAAGTTATGGCTAATCGTAAAAGATAGATAAGCATGCTAACACATAGCCACTTAATATCATGTTGTTAGATCTAGGCAACCCAAGAGGGGGGTGAATTGGGTCTTTTAACGAGATAAAAAGTTTAAAAAACCTTTTCAGAAATCTTTTAATATTGCTATAAAGCAAGATATGCAATTATATAATCAAAGCAAATATTAAAAGATGA